>JANSTS010002000.1:23658-44498 GCA_026546915.1 Sylvicola fuscatus
AAGTCTTGGCCTCTCATTGATAGATGGCACTACTGCGAATGGTCCAGACAAGTTCTACAAAGTCAGAAACCGGCCGCCCACCTTCCACATAATCATTGTTTACAAAAGAGCTCATTGAGCCAGCTGTCACTTTGACGTTGTCGAGAAAAACTCAAATATATCTCAAATATGCTGCGTGAATTTTAATTATGTTGTTGTATTAATTCAAGTGCAGTTGCTTTCTCGCGAAAAATTGCCGTTTCTAATCGCGTTTGTTGTCTGTAGATGGCCAGATGAAGCAAAATGCCCATCCAGTCAGTGCCCAGCCGAGTGAAAAGCGTCTTCACAACAACATTAGCTTTGGCTACGCATGACCTCACAACAGTTCATTTAAGGTTCAACGTCTAGAAGAAGAACGAAGAAAGTTGAGACGCGGCACTAAATAATAGCAATACTGTGACATCACGAAAAACATTTGTGTAACTGTTGGCTTTATTGGTTTTTACCGTGTTTGGCTATTTATTGTGTTTTCTTAACCCAGTTTACATTCCAAAAACACATACATTTGTTGGCAGCGCGCCACTAGGCGGCTTTCGACTGCTGCGCCGAGTCATTCAGTTTAGGTCTATGATTCCAGTGGGTTCGCGTCATGGGCGGAAAAACGGGACACGTAATGACTCTGGCCAACAGCATTATCGGTGTGGGCATTTTGGCCATGCCGTTTTGCTTTCAGAAGGTAATTGTCTGCTAACTAATGGAAATTATTCCGATTTTACTCATTTGCTTACCATTTTTTACAGTGTGGAATCATCTTGTCCATATTGCTGCTCATCCTGAGTAACTTTATTTCGAGAATTTCGTGTCACTATTTGATGAAATCGTCGATTCTCACCAGACGAAAAAATATCGAATTTTTGGGTATGTTTTTATTTGCTGTTAGTCATACCAAACGGATATAAAGTGTAATTCGCGGTTAGCTTTCTATGCGTATGGAACATCTGGCAAACTGTTGGTGGAGCTTTGCACAATTGGTTATCTCATTGGGACATGCATTGCCTACTTTGTGGTCGTTGGAGACTTGGGACCACAGATAGCTGCGAAATTGTTCAATTTAAATGTGACGGACACATTGAGGTGAGTTCCCACACCGATTAAATCTCAATTAGTGCCATAACTCAATATTTCTATGTGGTTTCAGGACATGGGTGATGATTGTAGTGACGATATTCTGTGTCATTCCTTTGGGCTTGTTAAGGAATGTTGATAGCTTGTCAACTGTCTGCACCGCCTCCATAGGATTTTATTTTTGTCTCGTAACTAAGGTAGGTGTTTTGCAGTATACCTTATATTTGTATTCCAATGACGACCTGTTGCGTCGTGGCTCTATGTTTCCTCTTTCTTTATCACCAGTTGGTGCGCTAAACTAATATTTAATTTCAATGGGACCACTTAAATGTTGTCATCGCTGATAACAATACCGTCGACTGTGATTTTTCTTCGCCACGTTGGCAATATTAGTAATTGCACTTAAGACCCAGATTAGATTAACCCAACTGATTCGGTTCATAATCAATAAATCGAATTTAAGTTGCCTTTTTTACAAAATTTTCAAATTCAGATTTTTAATGTTTGATTTTGAATCAATTCCATGATTTGTTTATATTTGAGACAATAATCTATATACACGTATTTGTATTAGAACAAAGATATTAATGAGTTTTTGTTTTGGTTTAAGGTCATGGCCGAGTCAAAGGTTCATATATCATCTGGCGATTGGTTAGAGCATGTAGATTTGTGGAAGCCGTCTGGAGTACTTCAGTGTCTTCCTATTTTTGGGATGGCACTTTCCTGTCAGATGTAAATCTCCACTAAAACCGCTGTGAAACAAATTTCTAGAACAAATTTTCAATTGCAGGCAATTGTTTGAAGTGTTTGACTCTGTGCCGAATGCATCGCTGGAGAAGATGAATGAGATCGTCAAATCGTCTACACTCATCTGTACCTTAGTTTATATTTTGGTCGGCTTTTTTGGATATGTAGCTTTTTGTACAATGCCATTTTCGGGAAACATTTTGGTAAACTTCTCGCAATCGGTGACAAGTGACGTTATCAAAATTGGATTTGTGCTGTCGGTTGCGTTCAGCTTTCCTTTAGTAATATTCCCTTGTCGCGCCAGTTTATATTCACTGCTCTACAGAAGGGTAGGTTTTCTATTTCACACCAATTTTAAACCGTTAATAACGTTCTATTCTATCCAGGGACATTCTGACGCCGCTCATTATATTCCGGAAACCCGTTTTAAGCCATTAACAATCACAATTGTTGTCATTTCACTGGTTATTAGTTTATTGATACCTTCAATTGAACTCGTCATCGGACTTGTGGGCTCCACAATCGGAGTTGCTATTTGCATTATGTTTCCGGCTGCCTGTTTTCTTAAGGTATCCAAACGAAACACATCTGAGAAGGTCATAGCTCAGGTAAGTCAATGTTGTTATAAATTAAAGCAATTGCAGTTTTCTTTATCGATGTTTATTTATAGCTCATCCTGATTTTTGGATTTTGCCTCATGACATTTGGTACTTATGCCAATTTAAATGCAATCGACGACAAACAGTCGGAGGTAACGGCTGTAGTTCAACCGCAGCCAAATGATGCTCCCGATAATTCTGCCCTTCCAATTTTCAATAACGACGAAGTCATTATGAACTTATCAGAATCTGTTCGAGGCATTATCAATCAGCTTCCAAAAGCAATTAATGACGACGCCAAGAATTTGGTACCAAAGATTCCGGGCCATAGGGCAAAAGCCATGGATATAACGCTTGAGAAGCGCCTAGAAGAATTGTCAAATCACGACAAGTTAAATAATGAAGCCATTAACAAAGAAGAACAGGAAATGATTCTCAAAGACGCTGATAAACCGATATCCAGCAAAGAAAAGGCTGATATTTTAAATATGCATCAGGATCGTTTAAAAGAGGTGGTTCAAGAAGCGCAAGAGGAATTGCAGAAAGATAAGGAAAAACTAAGCGGAGATCTAAATAAAGAGCTAAACGATAAGGATGTTCAGAATATAATTGAAGGACAAATCAGTGTCGTCGATGGGATTCAACAAAAGCTTGAACACATTGATGAGCTGCTGAAAAATCCGAATGTCTTGGAAAATCATTTGCCCCACGACGGCAGTGAACTTAAGAAACTGAACGATGCAGAATTGGATAATAGTTATGTGGACATAACGTTAGAACCTCTACAAATGGAAGAAAAGTTAAAAACGCCGCCAGCCAGTCCGGTGGTTAAGCTTTTACTCAAAAATGCTAATAAGCTGGCAAATATCACACAATCTGTTGTACCCGCATCCTATAAGGTCGGTGAGATTGTGAGTGGTATTGACAGTAAACCAATTGAAAATGTGGTTCAGGTGCTGAAAACTTTTTCGGACAATAAAGAAAGTGCTGTAAAAGAAAGTGTTGTAAAAATAAGTGAAGTCAAAACAGCGGTAAAAAATGATACTAAGATTAATACAGATGACCTGATGGGAATAAAGGAATCGTCCGTCGTCAAAAATGAACCGTCAAAAACTGGCCCAAAGGAGCCTTTAGTCAATGATTTGAAGTCTGAAAGCAGTCCGAAAATAATTATCGAAGTAAAAGATAAAGATAAAATACTTCAAAAGTCAGAGAATGATATTACAGCAAAGAAAGAAAATGAAAATGATTTAAAGAAACAGGAAGAGGACAAAGAAAACATAGACGCAATTCGACGAGATTTGTTAGAAGCTGACAATAAACAGGAAGATGTCACTACAATAGAATCGAGTGACCATAATCGTGAAAAGCGTGAAGCAGAGTCTTGTGAGAAAAATGGTAAACTTCCATTACCAAAGAATGATGTCACCTTGGAACAAGACATCCACCTTGTCGATTTGCTGAATTCTAAACATTCCCTGCTTTCCGATTTGCAACTAGACTCTAAAATGATAGGAAGAGATTTGAAATTCATAAACGAAGATGACACTACCGGCAATAGTTAATTTCACCAGGTGGACTAATCAATTGGATCTGCAATAGAAATGTTTTTGGGCAGCATTTGTGTGTGAATCTGTTACCTTATCTGATCTGGGAACTAAAGTTTCAGAAACTTCAAATCGTGCTCTTGCTTTTCGATTAAGTTACTTTAAAGTATTTAAGATGAATTTAAGTGATATTTTTGTAAGACATTTGTGTACATAACTTAGTAGGTGTAGAAAAAGAATAGCTCCCTAAAATTTTGAGAAAAATCTCAAAATCAGAAGTAAAAACAATTATTTTTAGTTATTTTTCTATTGTGATGCATTTAGAGCACTCGGGTGCACTTCCGGTGCAGATATTTTTATAGATGGAACGTAGACCCGCACGTTTTTGTGAATCTATAGCTTTGATGTTTTGTGTGTTCTTATTCTAATTAGTATTTGCATAAGTCAAAGACCAAAGGAATCCATTGTTTCACATATGCCTCTGTTATTTTGATTAATGGCGGAATATACGGGTTAACTTTACTTTAAGAGTGTGTACATATTTATTTTTGAAAAGTAAAATTAAAATAATTTAGAAAATATATTGCTAACAATTGCGTCAAATGCACTTGACAGCGAATAAATATTGTTCTTAAATAAGATCTTTATTGGTAAGCATCACTATTGAGTCTGACGATGCGTAAAAAATATGCGTAAATGTGGTTAACAATTTACAATTTACATTCAAGAATTATTGAAATAAATCGTTATTTATTGTTACATAAATTTGTCATAATTTTGTGCGTGTGAACCAGCCAAATTGCCCTCACCTAAATTCATTTTTGCTCCTTTTTTATCTTGTACCGATCATAGGGAGTGTCCTTCGTTGAGGCAGCCGCAGCTGTTGAGCCAACGAGATGAACAAAACCGTTGGATCCCCGAGGACTTTCCACATCGTCAGAGTCAAAGTGCGCGTTATCAGCACCGTGCTGATAATATTCCCAATTCTGACTCATTGAGTGGCTTCGATTGTTCATGACAGGTGACGAAAGCACTGTTCTGTCATAAGTACTTGTATTGATCTTAGTTGATGAGCCATATCCGCTGTCTTTGACAGGATTCTTGACATTGTCTACAGTTTTATTGGCAACTGTCTCAGGCACTGTGATGGTTGCAACCGAATTGAATGCCGAAATCAATCCAGTAGATGTAGATTTGTAGGTCTTTTGACGTCGTGACCCGTTTAAATTTCCCGTCGACGAGGACTTATCCTTTTGTCCTTTTATAACTGGCTCGGCTGGGCTAATTGAAAATCCTAAACGCGCTTCAACTATATGTTGTGAGTTATTATCCGCATATCCTGACGCTTGTGACGATTGTTGCGGATAATTGTGAATATCAGGATCTGAGTGACGACCATTTTGCTGGAAGTTATTGTTCTCCACTAAGACGCTGCCCATAGCGCTAGGCCCCTGTTGTATTTCGCCGGTTCGCGGATCTATGTGTTTCTTGGAAGCATCCTTCACCGTTGAATGAATTATTTTTTCAGCTTCCTCCATTGCACGCACTGATGAAACGTGGCCAGCAACTGGTGTGCGGGACACGGTGGACGATGGTGTGGCTGTACCGGAATCGTCCTCTTCTTCATCCTCCTCCATGATGACGGATGTTGCAATCCAATCTCTGATGCGGTTCTTTTTTGCTAACCTGTCTACCGTGGTTTCGATTCCAAAGTGAGCCAATGAGCTGAGTAGCTTGTCTTTTTCTTCGGGGCTGCTGTGGAAGGAGTACATTGACGGGCATAGTTCATCAGGTTCCATAGCTAGGAAGGAAATGCGAATTAGTGGATTCCGTTTTCAAATAACGGATAAACTTACATAGAAGATCTTTTTCGCCTCCCTTTGTTAACCAACGGTCATCAAAAAATTTGGACAAATCTCCCAAACTTTTGGGACGACGGTCTTCGTTTGGTTCAAGAAATTTTCGGAACATTCGACAGGCTTTCGATGAGATCATTTTAAACAACTTCGGTGTACGTCTTATTGGATTCATGATGTTTGAGTTGTGCCACGCTAAGTATCTGTAACAAAACTTGAGTTGTAACTTTGCATTTTCTACGTAGTTCTTGAACATACCTAACATATCTCGGATCGTCTGAAGCCGCCTTTTGCCACGGAAGACAACCAGTTAGACACACAAAAATAACTATTCCAAACTGCCACACATCATGAGAATGGTCTGTTCTATATTAATTTAGAATTGAGGATATTTACGTGGCACAATAAACGACAATTGATTAATATTACTTGTAAGTGGAGTCTGTGCTGACTTGTAACACTTCCGGCGGACTATAGGGCAGCCACTCATTTCGACGCTGCACAGTACTTTGTGATCGCCTAGACTCACCAAAGTCACACAATTTGACGCGCGAGAAATCGGACTTGCACACCAGAACATTGTCCAATTTGACATCGCGGTGAACAAGATCTCTGCAATTAAAAAAGGACATTTGAAGTAATCATGGGTGCACTGCATGTCAACACGATTTAGTTACTTTGAGTGCATATAGTCCAAGGCAGATGCAATTTGTTTGGCCACGCGTTTTGTGTGCAGCTCCCCAATTCCAGTCTCAGACACGTTTGATGTCAAGTCGCCTGTAATTAATAAAGATTTAATTAAGATCGAACCTGGCAAGTGCCCACTCAGCCATCCCGGTATATTCCGCATCATCGTTAATTACATACGATAAAACGCAATCCTCCCTCCCAGTCAAGTCATGTCAACTGGTGATAGCTGCGTGTAATGGGGATGCACATTGCACATGCATGTGATGTTTAATTAAACGTAAATTACCTAGAGGAGCGTATTCCTGTGTGAACACATAAAAGCCAGCTGTCTCGAACGCAATGTCGTATGTAGTGACGATATTCTTGTGTGCTCCCAAGTGCAGGCCGTAATGGAATTCCCTGTAGAAATCACCTAATGACACGTACGGCTTGGGCAGTGCCTTCAACACCATTTCGGTGTCGGTGGCCCGATGCTCCACCAACAGAATTTTGCCGAACCATCCTTCTCCAACAATTTGCAGAATGTCAAACTCCTCGCCGAGGACCACCTACCACGGGGAAGAAAGCTTCGTCAAAAGATTTCCGCAGACATTTTAAATGAAAAAGGAACGCTTTGATGGGTTACTGAGTATCAGTTTCCGACTGATATGCGACAAAGTTCATAAATGAAATGAATTTACATATTTTAATTAATGCTACGACCTTATCAAAAGAAGATTTTCGCACGACAGACGTTGATGGTGGGAGTTCAACTTAATGATTATTTTTTTCTGCGCAATGATTCGGATAACGCTGTTTCTTTTTGTGAATTGTGTGGTGACGCTCTTTGATATCTTGTGGCAATAATGGAGATACGGATGAAAGCGCATCTGTTTATTTTCTCTTTAATTTAGCATTTCCGACTTAATTTGAATAATTTCCGAATCAATAAATTGTCTTTAGCGCGAATCTTTCGGTAAGCGTGGGTGGATGAAATATAATCAATCCGAATATTCCATTTTGATTATTTATATGTACACACACTTCCCCGAATATTAAGAAGCAAAACGAAATCTACCCAATGAAATAAATTTACGTGAGAAAAAGAAAAAGAAGTGTTCAAAGACCATTTTCAGATATATTAAGAATTGCTACAGGGCATAATATTTGGTCATTTACGATCATTTGTCATAAATTCCCATACACGTTGGCTGAGTGCTCGTTAGAAGTCGCGAAAGCGCGCGAATATCAGAACATCTGTAGCGCTCGGCGAGCCCACAGCTTCTGCTCAATGTAATTCTTTACAAAAAAGAAAAAAAAAACTTGTGCAAACAATGACAAAAGCATCACGAAACATCCGAACAACATTCCTGTGATTTGTGAAAGATTGTTAATTACATTTGATCGCGTCTGGCACGTCTGCGCTTTGTTCGTTCGACAATTCTCGGCGAGTTTTGTCTTGCGAGGGGCTTTTCTTTTTGAATGTCTCAGCTCGGCAAAGGGGCGGCACGTCCCGCTGTGCACGTCAGTCGACAAAGTCGCGATGTGGGCATTGCGAATTTCCAAAATAACCACTGGCTGCTGTCGTTAACGAGTGCAAACGAACTCCGTAGACTCGTAGAGCCTATAGACAAACTACTTAACTACAGCTGTGCCGAAACCCCACCCGTATGTACTTAAGAAAGCATAACTGTGTCGCACTTACCTTCTCTAACTCGAATTCGCGTATCCTGTGAATGCTACCGGACGGCCTTTTGTTTGACCCCATAACCCCTCATGCGCTCGTAGCCGGTTGCCAAGGTGCTCCAAATTAAAGATTCCTCAAGTTCCTGCTACTTGTTTCGGCCTCACAATTCGCAAATACAAATTCCGCAAGCTCCTGCCACTTGCGTTCTGCTCTTTTTCCCCCCAAGAACGAGAATTTAGCCGGGTTGGATTTAATTATTGTTCCTATCGAGATTGTTTTACTAATTTTTTTTTTTTTTTTGGAAACTTAAATTCTCATTGTTTTTCCGCTCATGTACACACAGAATTCACACAAACAACCCAAAAGTGTATGTCGAGTACGACGCTCTTTTCACTTCAACATTATGTTTAGATTTCTAGGTCTGAATGTTGGCCTAATGCCAGGAATCGCGTCACTTTGTGCGCGGCGCGCGGCGTCTAGCTTGTATTATTGCAATTATAGAAATATATTCCTTTATTTTCGCCGTTTGCGCAGCCACTTATTTTAAAAAAGTAAATAATTTGTTTTAATTTAAACAATTTACAATGAATTCACAGCTCAGGGACTTGCGCTACTTTTGATTCTTTATATTCGGCTACTTTTATCGTCGTTCTAGCCACTTAACACTTTAAGACTTTAACTTGCACACTTTACTTAGTTCTAAGCTGTATTTTAAGTGCAAATAAGAACTTTGAGGACTTTCTGGTATTAAATTGTGACCACAGAGCCAGACAAAACATGCGCTCAATGCAACTTTTCTCAATGAACTGCCATCGTTCAAGAAGTCGGAAATCTATTTTCAGCCAGTTCGCTGCCCAATCGGGTTTTCCGCCAATTGGAGCAAACTACTGCCGCCACACGACGAAAGAGAGTTTCTCCTTAGAATTGACACATTGCAAATGAAAATAGAACTTTCTTCTAAAATATATATTACACGTCCCTAAGCACGGTCGCGGTGTTAACCTTCCTCAATTTGATCCAGAATTAGAAAAAGAAATTGTTACTTTCTGGCTTAATCGGTCTTCCGTGACTGCACTCAGCTACTTTTTTCAGTTTAAACATTACACAATTGACAAATTGACAATTTACATACGTAGCTATATCACATATGCACGTGTCAAACTTGTATACTTAAAATGTTCACTGATTGTCTGTTTAATCACCGCATTCACTTGCATTTACACAATGTAGCAAAAGTGTTGAAAAGTCGCCTTGAGACAAACCGATGGGGTCATAGACTTTGCATTGTGATCAATGATTATTTTCTCAAGCAATATTTGTGTAAAACACACTTAAGTCTGCTCAACGTAAAGACGGCAATAATTCGATTCATCATGTTTCTGGGATGTAAGTATGAAATCTTTTTGGCTTGCAGTAATGGAAGAGTTGTGCAGAATCCTTTGCTATTTCAGTCAATAGCTTAAGTTTATTAAATTTATTCATTTTAAATCTTAATAACTTTATTGGGAACTGTTTTTTTTTTTGAAAAGAAGAAATTTAATCACTCAGTCATTTGTAGCTTTGAGCGTTTCACACAATTCATTAATGGCTGCGATTTTGTACCAAGTTTCTCATTCTCACATCATTTAATTTTCTTTTAAAATAAATAAAAATTCTTATTCTTATTTAAACGTCTTGAACAACTTTAATATTGTTGAACAAATCGTTCAAGAGACCAAGTTCAGCTTTGATTCTTTGAATAATAACATCCATACGAGTATTGGAAAATAAGTTAATCCATTAAAGTCAAGATACTCTTTGGCGTTTGATGTTTGCTTCTATTATCGTGCCTAAGACCTATGTAAGTACAATTTAATCTTCAATCAGTTGCTAATAAAATGGCAACTCCTACACACATTTATGTTATAAAGCTTACAAAATCCCAGCATCGTAGAATCCAAGCATTTCAAAGCCTAATTAACCTTTATTTAAATTAATTACTTTTAATACAGAGGCTCTGAAGGAATGATAATAATTTATTATCAATGTTTAGTTATTACACGACTATTTATTGGCTCATTGGCATACAAATCTTTAGATCTAGGTTATTGGAGGAAAGGTTTACAAAAATCAAACCCTGCTAAAATAAGAAGGCGATTAATTAACATGTAGAACATTTGCTATTTTAAACGATACCGCCAAGTGATGCAAGAAACGATTTAAGAAGAATAGAATCGGATACGATTATCTATCACGAAGCAGCCATCATCACTCAGCCTAGAGCCAAAAACAACAGAACATCCCACCCACAAATATTCGACACGATTGCTGAACGCTGCACGCCTCATGATAACCGACAGTAAGTCTTGGAACGTGCATCACAAAGGAGGCTGGCATTGTCGTCCATTGTGCGTCACAACTCCACACTCTTAACATAATAGTTACACGAAACTCACACGCGATTTGCGAACCATCTGTTTATGACGGTGCATATGTAAGTTTTGTGCGGAGCGACGACTTTCGAAATCATCGCGTGTAGATCTATTCCTGGATCGATTTTGTTTACAATGCTCCAATGATCTTCAGGCGTTTCTTATAAGACAGTCAGTCAGTTATAGAATTGAAATGCATATATGAGAGTTTACGATAATGGCAGAGCTTTAAGCTGTGGCGAAACACATTAAACAGAAAAACTATCTTTACTTTATGTACTAAATGTGGTTGATGGTCGCAAATCACAATTGCATCCTATTCAAGTATTCGCTGCATTTACTCATCCAACTTATCGTATTTGTCTGGAAAACTTTCCAAGTCATGTCTCCCGATGCAGCAAGAAATTTGTGTCTTTGCCAAACAATAATAAACCGCATGTACAGCCACAGACTAAAGTTTATCGATTTACTGAAGTGAGATATCTCGAACCATTTGTATCTTATTGCTGAGGGATGAAAATTTCATCTATGGTTGGCGTGCATTTGGAACACGCAAAAGATTAACGCCGATTAAGATTGCAGACAAACGAATGCGGAGCTATACTTAGGTGAGAATCCTCACAGTCTGGTGCACGTTCTGCACGAACAGCAGGGCAGATTGAAACCAAACAGTCGACGCTAAAAGGACACCAGGGTGAGGGGTCGTGCGAATACAAATAATTTTTGTTTTCACAATTAAGATAACATAATGCAGGACGGAGGGGTGAAATTACGGCAGAAAAATGTAACACCCCTAACGGCGCTATCTGCGGTTTATGATACATTTCTCACGTCGTATCGTTTTCCTGTTTTTGGTATTCGACGGCATGGCATGGCATGGCGCCCAACAAGGGTTCATCCTTTAGTGCGTTAATTAATAATCTCATTTTCGAGTGGACCATGTGCTGGGGGAGGGCTGCTTGCCACCGCAGAAAAAGTGCCAGGAAAATAATCGCGATCGTTCGGAAGCCGGAAGAGAAGGTTTATGCTCATTAATCGCATACAACATTTGGCCATTCAGAAGATGTTGGCTCGCATGTTCAAAACAGACTCGATAATTTCAAATTGTTTGAAAAAGTGATTAAAAGTGCGAGGTCATCAATCAAGTGGCTGGGCCGCTGGGGTACGTAAAGGGCGGACGGTGGAAACGGGGTGATGTATTGGAAATTGTTTCCTGTTATTACTGTCGGATGTGGAGCGAATGAAAATCCAAGCCCCCCTTTATTTTCTAATGTATGCTGATAAATTCGCGACGGAAAATATTGTGACATGACAAGGATGGTATTTTCCGAATGATTATCGTCGCACTCGTGTTTCGCCGTAAGGAAAGCGACAGCGAAGCGGCGCTCTTTATCTGTGACACATTATTTATGTCACCCTTCTGACTTGCTATTTTTCCTTTGTCTCGGCGTGGCAATGCGCCCCATCCTTGTTGGGCTACGGCTGAAAAAGTTGGGTGCGTAAATAAACTTTTACCAAAGCGCCGGGTAAATTATGTTTTGCCTCGTAATTTATTTACTTTTTGATGGAAATGTCAAATATTTTAGGTACACTAAGCAGAGTATGGGTTAATTTGTAAGTTATTGTTTGCTGCAGTGCCACCGACCCGTGTTAGGTTTCTTTGGATGAAGCTTCGTTCTGATTAAAGATTTATTAACTTAAGAAAACATCAATAATTAAGGGTGGTGACTGGTGGGTGATGGCAACTGGATATTTCATATGTCTTTTTTTCAGACAAACAAGTAGGTTTTTCACTACCCTAAGGAAAATTATTTAATGTTTGATACCAACCCTTTCAACGTTTCTTATGTTTGCTGCTACAAATTTAATTTCTTTGTCAAAAGTTTTTCCCAAATAAAATGAGATACGAGTGCCTATGTCTATTTAAGAATGGGAATGGGAATAGTACATACTTGTAGATAATTCATGGAATATACAAGCAATTTTACAAATTGAGTCTTTCAATAAGTAAGCCACAAAAGTAAACTGTAACATTTGTCGTCTAAGATTTTGTTGGGTGCACTCAACTCTATGTACTCTAGAGAGCTGCAAGAAAATCTGAGACGATTTTATAATGTGAAAAGCCTGAAGCAAACTCTTAAACTTATTGAAAGATTGTATACATTTTCAATTGGTATGTTTTTCAATTGGCAATTTTTTCATTTTTTTGATTGATTTAAAAATGTTTTTTTCCTCGATTACAATAATTTGCATAAAGTTCTTTTAAATAACGCCTAAATACCTTTCGTTTTCAATGGTAAATGCCTAAGTTTAGGCGCTTTTATCAAAAATTCTAACCGGAGAACGAGTATTCTATCTGTCGTTACTCAAGATGAAAATTTTGCTATGAATTTCTCATCCCAAATTAAGCTGATATTTCAAGGATCCTTTCCTTATTTTGGATATAAATTGCAAATATATGAGTATTGATTTTGGTTCTTCCTGATAACTTTACCTATAAAGGACATAAAAGAAAATGACGTTCTGAAATTAATTGATTTAAAACGAATTGCAATAAAATTACGACTAACACAGAGAAAAACCACCCACGCGCTATTTTCTGTTAAGGGTGCACAATCGAACGTCACATCGCATGTTTTATTCACAAACTAAGCAAAGAATATAATTTGCGAGACAAAGCAAACCGCCCAAGAACTGTCAATCTCCTTAAGTGTTATCACAATGGCAAATATTTATGTACAAGAAATGGTAATAAGTGTTGCGGGCAATAAATTAGATGGATTAAACATTTTATGCGGGGATTATTTAGGCTCACAATACTCCTTCCCAGTTGATATATTGGCGAAATTTGTGGTAAGCGGCGTGGCAGTCCCGCATAAAAAGGAATCTAGTCGATTTTTCCAAGAGATTGAACATCCTTTTAACGGGGTCGAGACTTGGCGCATTCCGTTAGCTAAGAACAAAATGAAATAAAGACAAATGGCCTGATTGTGATAAGTGAATTTAGTACCATCATGACTTTTGATACACATTTGGTCGTCCTTCAATTCTATTTGTGGTCACATGGGGGTGGAAAACTTTTGCTTGTTTGTTGAATTATGAAAATTCAAATAAACTTATAGCGACCATTACTTTAACAGACTTTCAAGCTCTCGGTGACGGATAAATCTTAATTAAGGCTAAAGTTTGAACTAAGTAAGTCCTTAGTGTCCTCAAAATAAGACGGCGAAGAAATAAGGGTCTCGTGAGTAGTGATCTGAAAATTCATAGCGATAGAAAAACTGTATATTTATTGGATTATACTTTATTAAATTATTAATGTTACTAGTTGGTATTTTATTTCGTATTTATAATGTTTTTGTTGTTCATCAGTTAATTGTCTAATTTTAATTAGTTAGTGTTAATAGTTTGGTGACCCATTGCGAACACTAGGCCTGCAAACGTCCATAGCTTAACTTATAGTTTGTCATAATGCAATAACAATTTACAATATTTACATTTATGTTCAATCTTAGACGACATGTATGTATACAATACATAATAATTTTATGCGAATATGATGATATTAACTATTAACTATATATGTAATTGGAGATATACAATTAAATATTCATAAAAAAAAACAATTTCTCAAATAAAAAACTTGAATTGAAGAGGACATTTGCCACTTAACTTTTCTCACCTGCTTGCATCGATTGAAATTATTATTAACTTAATTAATGATACAAACTTTAGGAATTTAAATCGTATGGTTATAAATAAAAAATAAAAAAAACGCTTTAACGGCCTATCACATCAAAAAGTATCACAGGTACAATGTTTTATGAATTTTATATTTTTATTTTTTTCATGTTAATTCTCTTAAAATCTAAAAATTCAATAAAACATGTTCATCGACATCCATTTCATTCAATTTTCATTTCAACTTAGTCATAATAAATATAAGTTAGACTTAATTAACGTGTTCAATAGAAGTATGTACTTTATTTTGGGAAACAAACACATCGCTAGCGTATGTTAGTCACCTTTCGGCGTAGAATTGTGTGCATTTAATTAACGGCCGCAAATTGCAACGACTCTGTAACAAAATCCACACACGCGAGAAAAACGGTCATTTTCAAAATCAATTAATTAAATCAGGGTGTCGATCGTAGAGATAAATTTAATTCTAAATCGGTCTCCAATTTAAGCCGCTGATTGTTTGTTTAATGTGCAGAGTCCAACCCATTTGCAAATCAATTAGAACTGCCAATTTCCGCACGTCTTTCACTTTGTGACAATTAGTATTCCAACTTTAATCATTTAGTATTGAATTTATGATTTATTTGATTTTAATTAAACAACAAAATCCATTTAAAATACTTAATCGTAATGTAATGAGTGATTGATCAATGGGGTCGTTCATAAGATTGGTTGGGTGACAATAATAGTTGATTGGCGATAATAGTTATACTCTAGTAAATTCTTCTGCATCAGTCAGTTGATTTGGGTTGTTAAAAAAATGGAGTAAAAGTGTAGGTTTTATAAAAGTGCTAAATGCCATATCTATCATATATAAGAGCTTGAGTATAAGAATTATACGTAACGCCAAATCGTTGATACTGGAAAGGGGAATGGGTCGGTGGGTAAATGTTAAGGGACCGAAAAGGTTGATTTCTTAAATTAATTTTAATTTTGGTTTAAATGGATAAAGTTACATGATGTTATAATGGTGACTCTGCCCTTGTTAAACGACGCTGGCGACGCGACGCGGCTATTTGATTTCTCCGAACAATATAATTTGTCTAACATATTGGATTTCTTAACATTAGGGATATGAAGGTATGATCTAAATGCAATTCTTTACAATGCTGTATGGCTAAATGTAAATGGCCATCCTGGCGCTCACAACAAGGGATTAACGTTCAATGAGCGAAGCCATTAACAAATTGAAAGTAAAAGCTCGCGCGTATCAAATGCAAGCTTTACGGCCCTTCTAATTAGGAAGGGATCAAACGCTTTAACCTCAGGCGTGATTATTATCGGCTCAGTACGTGCTGTGAATTCTACAACATCTTCACTGAATTGCCCCGAGAACAAAGTGACTCGACTGATTTTGTAAGGAATTAAAAAGCTTCGTTTTGTGTATTTGAATAGTCGTGAACTTGCCTCGGCAAGGCAAACTTTCTCTTCCAATTTGTATAAGTTGCTTGAATTATTTCTAGTTTTAAAATGATCGTAATTATATAAAGGATATGTAAATTTATGTTCAATTAGTACGGTACATGTCAATATCACTACAATATTTCACATGTTTAACATTATTTAACTTTGTTCTTTTATAATTTAATTAATGAGCATAGTTTTTTAACTGTCGTAATATTTCCTTTTTAATTACATTTATTTACAATTAGTAGAGTTCCATGAACATTTTAAAATACAACTTTACTTTCCATAACTTTATGCACAAAAAGCGGTAAAAAGCTCACAAGTACAGTCAATTGTGGCTGGGCGAGCTTTTAAAAAACATCTTTTCAGTATAAAGTACCGTAATGATTGCATTTTGTGTTTTATTTATTTGTATCAAATAAAAACTGTCACGAAATTCCACCGACATGCACTTATTTGCATAATTTAATGAAAAACAAATTCAAATAATTAATGTGATCAATTTTAATTAAGTAATAATGCAATTAGTTAATTAATATTGGTCAACGATAACGAATAGTCAGTCTTCAATACATTATTGCATTTCTCTTTGATAAACATCCCTCTTCCGCAGTACATTTGTTTTGTTTCAATAATTTATTATGTCTATAAACATAGGTGTATGGGGGTAGTCCGGAACAAAACACTAAGCGCACTCACATGTGACACCGATGCACCGCACTTTTTTAATTGCTATACTTTTTTTTAAATATAAATAATGCAACGTTTCACACGATACTGCAGCTCATTGTGGGCTGATTTCATAAATTGATTAATTGTTGGTATATTGAAAATTGGACACAAAGCCGCCCAACTAAGCATGATACAGTTGGGTTTACTCTGCATCGGAATTTGTCTTTCAACTATGCTTCCATTTATGTAAATACATAGTTTGTCGATTTAAAATAGTAAATGGCGAGCCCCTAAGTGGTGAGAGAACCACAACAATACGGACAATAACAACTGAGGGGGTGTTGGGCTGGTAACTGGTCTAGTTGGCAGTGTCGGGGTGTATAGTTAGTACACAATTCGCAGCCCTTCATGGGGCGGTAATGTTTTCATGTGGCATCGCAAAGAACGCAAAGGGTGGAGGGGGGATTATGCTTGTGTATCCCTGCTGCGGGTGGATTCCATCTCATCTGGTCAATATTAGCACATACTGTCCATGGATCGAAACGTGTGTGGAATTTGTAAGTTTTATATTTGCTGAACGTTTTGTGTGTCCGGCCATTCTCCCTTTTGTTGGTAGGTCCATTTGTATAAGCGTGTTTTGGGGCAGTGATCCTTATAAGTGAGACTAGCTCAGTATATATTCAAGTGGCGACGACTATGGAAACTTTTACAATGAACTATTTAGTGTAAACAATTAATTCGTAAGTGGGTTTTGTTTGAAGGGATCGGAAGCTACAGGCTGGTGGTTGCTTCAGTGTTTTAATTGTGAGGATGAGTCATTAAGTCAAGACGACTTTGATAGGCTTATTTTCGTTATGGATGGAAACTGGAAAGTATGAGGGACGAATGACGAAAGAGCAAATCGTTGTGGAAATGAGAAAAGTTCATGCAAATGTGTGCGGGCAACCTTTTTTTGTAATGACACTAATGACTTTCCGCGTGCATACTTTTTCGTCCTGAAGGCAGATGGTGAAGGTGTCTGTGTGCGTGTATGTGTGTGTGTGTGTGCGGGAGTATTCATAAAAAGTCGTATTTGCAAATGGTAACAACTTAATTTTGTGAAATTTCCGGCCCCAAGAACCCCAATTTCGAAACTTTTATTTCGTCCATATAACAAGTGAAAAAAGGTTTCATAATTCCCAACTTTTATCTTACATTCTGTAGAAGTTGGCCATCGGAAAATACGTTTACCAACCCCACTTTGACAATCTAGTTAATTAGCAAGAGTTTATGCTTTGTGCTTCGTGCAATAAAATGTATGTCTGAATGTCAAAAAGTTTCTACTTTCTACATTTGTTAGATGGCTGCATTATCAATAAATTATACGTACTTACGATGACTTCGAATGGATAGTTATGACAACTTCGGTAATTTGTGCCCTAACATTTAGGGTATAGGGTCAGACACGTTTGTAATTAGTGTCCAAAGTCACATTCATTCGAAGCTGCGGCATGGCGTAAGGGTTTAGGCTGTTGCAAACGTAATTGCAGGAGCAACTTAAGCTTAGAGTGGCTTCCGTTTAGGTTGGTTGGGCTACAGCAGCTGCTGGGGCACGCACAACCTGCACTTGATGGGTGGGCTCCACCGCCTCCGCGTACAAACACGAGCTTTCACTGCACGAACAGCAAGTGTCATTTTCACAGTCGCGTGAACTGCAGCACTCACTTTGCGGCTCAGAATCGCAATTGTAGCTGGGAATCATCTTGCCTCGTTCCGAGTCCTCGTCATTCTCGTAAATGTCATTACCGTTGCACTGCTCCTGCAAGAAATGGGGCTGCTGTTTATGACGCTCTTGGGTGCAGCTACCTGTGCTACTGCCGCCACGCGATCGGTGCGTATTATGCTTGGAATGTGAGTGCTCCGAGCACTCCGAGGAACACGTATAGATGGGATTCTGATTGTTGCAGCCAGTATGCTGTGTCTGGTACCAGTCAGGATTTGGAAGTGGATTTTGCGGCGACGTTAGCGCGTCGTAGCTGCCACAAGGTCGACTGCTGTTGCTGCAGCGTCGTCCATTGTGATGCGTGTAGCCGTTTGGCTGATAGTCGGAGTGTGCATGGCTGGGTGGATAGTGGGAATGCGCTAAGTTACGTTGTGACAAATGGGCCGCTGGATAGTAAGACGGCGGCAGCGGTGGCAGCGGCTGTTGCTGCTGGCTGTTTGTTGGTGGCCCGCTGGGAACTGGAATTTGATACCGATGAATTGGCATTGGGCCGTTTAGAGGAAATGGCTGCGGCACTGTGTTATTGTAATAATTTTCATTATGATTGCACTGTTGAGCTGCACCAGGCGGTGGTGGTGGACCCCACGGGGAATAACCGTTCGTTGGATTGCCACACGATGAGCCGCTGTGGCCTGAATGCTGAGAGGATGTCATCAGACTGCAGGGATCGAAGCAAATTGAAATTGTTTTTAATTAAACATCGCTTGCATTGATGGTGATGTTTGATGCAAATGAGTAAACATTTTACCTTTGAGGATTCGATAGTTGTGATCCGGCGCGTTGCATCGCGGCCGCACGTCGTTGCGTGCCAGGACTTCCGCCAGGACCGTAGCACATACCGATTGATTGACTGCAATTGCTTTGGGGTATCGGTGGCGGGTGCTCAGGAGGTGGAGGCAGAAACTCGGTCCAATTTGTTGGCACTGAAATCAGACAAAAATAAATGTGACATTTATTCTCGGGCATCGAGGTTTAAGTGCATGCCAATTGTCGGACTCTGCAGCATTCCATAACTTTTCCATTAAATGAAAATGAGACTGGGCGTTTTCACCGAAAATGTGTTTTTAACTTGTCAATTGATGTCCTTTCGATTGGACTGCTTCCAAATGGGAAAATAAGTGTCTGTCAGCATTACATTAGCTTTGAGACAAAGTTTCTCACTTATGCTCGTTTGACAGTCTAGACTCTAGGGAATACATATTTTCTAATGCGTACCTGGTGGGTATTGTGGATAGGCTTGTTGTGGCTGTGGCTTGACTTGTGCGCCATATGACTGCAGTGGTTGATCTCCGTGTGGACTCGAATTCCCAGATGAACACGCTTCACGCTGTTTGCCACAGCCGTCACTTGAGGCGGTTCCAAGAATCATTGTAGTGGCATAAGGTGTTGGATTATCCGGCGACTGTAACAATATAGAAATTCATTAAAATGTAATTAACGTAAATCGCTGTTTAACAATTAGCGAGTGTTACCTTGCGACAGTTGTAGAAAGTGCTCATATTTCGGGGATCCACTTCGGCGTAATCTGTACCAGGATCCGTATAATTTGATTGCATTGTCGTATTAGTGAGCAGCTTAGCTTCACTGAGACCAGAGTCCTTATCCGTATCAGCCGCGCGCCAGCCCCTATCGATCCACAAACTTTCTTTTCCATTTATATTTAAAGCAGTTATCTCATTTGCATTTACAACTGGAACTGTTTTTTGTTGTTGTTGCGAGGCGGCCATCATGGTAAAAGAAGAATGGAACAGAAACAATCATCATCAAATGTCGAGGAAAGGGTGGAATTAATAATTTAAAGCGGATGTCTATTTTGCATACCACTGAGATGTCCAATATCTTTGCTGAGCTGATGTCTTCGACGCAAAAACAACGTCGCAGCAGCTGCCGATAGTAAAATAGCTAGCAACATTGTGGCCACCAGTATCATAAACCAAGGTTCCTGAACAATGTTTGTCTGCTGTCTGTGGTGGTGGTCATCAATGCCACTGGCAGAGCCGCTAGGGTGGGCTCGGGGTGGTGATATTAAATGGGCCGGATCCATGACAAGTGGAGCCTGTAAGAAGCAGTGGAGGATTGTTTTTGTCGTAATTAAATCGCAGCACACGAGGAAAATGTTGATGATGTTTTTGTGTGCAGATTACAAAATGAAAAACAAAAAAAAAACGTTTCAGCAAGAACTTCCATTTCAGTAATTGAAAGGAATTGAATTGAATTCATTTCAGATGCAAATCTCTTTTGAATTTTGATGCTGCGCCTGCAAATGGACAACGTGCAGAATCTACTTACCGACTGGGAGTATGGACCGGCGCCGACACGGGTGTACGCCACCACACGTACATTGTAAGTGGCTCCAGTTGTTAAATTATTCAACATCACTGACATTGTGGTCGCATTTAGTGTCATTTGTGCAAGAACTTTACTCGAATTGCCCGCCTTCACCTAGAACAAAGTAGACGGGAAATTTCCGTTTTAAGTGAAATTAATTGGAAAACCATGTTATGATAGTATCACAGTCACAGACACACATTGCCTTTGTGCGACTGCCTTACAGACGGAAGTGTAGGAAACTATAATCTCTTGTTGAATATTTCAACCCTACAATATATCGACCACGATACAGCTTCCGTGTGTGTGT
>JANSTS010002000.1:68447-84615 GCA_026546915.1 Sylvicola fuscatus
TTTTTTAATGCAGTCGCACAGAGTACTTCGATGGGAATCAAATCAGTGACGAAGGAGTCGAAATTGTTGCCTCTCCGTTTTATTCATTTTTATTTGTACATTTTTTAATGGTCATTTTGACTTTAAGAGGTTTTAATTTATAGCAGTCGTGAAGTGAGATAAGTTAGTTATCGGCGGTCGACTTAAGTGCTTTACTCTTAATTTTATGCAGGAAAAATGGAAGTTTTACGAGCATCGTCCAACACAGTTAGTATATGTACATGACACTCCTCAGTTTTTGGTTGATTTATTTCCAAGTTTATCGGGATGAACAGTTCTCGTAAACGGATGGAGAATCGCTCTTTATTGCATGCATGAATCTTTAAAAGACATAAATTCGCACAATCGGATATTTATGGCCAATTGTCAGGATTATCAGGACCATAATATATAATTGCCAGACAAATATGTTGTTTAGTTTCGCAAAGAAATCTTTGCCTTCACCTTTTTTAATTTACAAAACTTCGCCGCTGGACTAATGCCACAAAATTAGAACAAATTATGAGTTGAGACGCCTCCCTCTTGAAGTGAGGCGAACACAACAGCGCCGCGTATTGTGATAAATGATCTTTGCGCAATTAATGCCACTTGAACCATTAACAGCGCGACTAATGTGTGTGCATGTGCGGATATTTCCTTTTCATGTACATTTGTACAATACATAATTCATCGTCTCAGTCGCCCGGTGCCGCCCGCCTGAGCTGTCCCTCTCGGATACGAACGAGCTATTGTGTTGCCGTTTCAAAAGGGAAACCCACATACAATTTACTGTAAAAGTAAGTGCCGGGCCAGTGCAGCTATTAGGACCAGTGCAACTTTTAATAACTTCATTACGATGGTGTAAACGCTGATAGCGGGAATTTAGGAGGGTGGAACAATGCAAACGCCCATACATGTCAAAATGTTTGAATGACTGCCAAATGATCCAGAGACGCAATTTTGATTTGTACCATGGCATTCTTTCCCATTGCCAGTGGTTGCTACAATCATAAGTGCGCATATGTACACGCATTCGGTATGTAGCATATTTACATTGCAGCCCATTTGAAATCCCTTGTAATAACACGACGCTCTGTACAAATATAATAATTCTTGTTGGAAGCTCCTGCAGTGTCACACGCAGCCAAATGTGTGTGTAAGGGCGCAGCTCGCTAGTTCCATTAAGTCGCATAGTCTAATCCGTTGTTGGTTCTTGCTGAGTTGGCAAACAAGAAACCTTGTACAAACAAACAACAAACAAATGAGGCTCTTGATCAAACTACCACATATTATAGAGTCGCAGATGCATCACGCTAAATTATTGCGATTGATTAAACAACCAAGTTTGTGAGATGTTTTTTGTTTAAGGCAAAACATAAATAAACAACAACTGTACCTGCTATTTGAAGCGTTGCATTGCGACTGTAGACTTTGCCGGCCATATTTTTAGCGACACACCAATAAACTCCGCCGTCCTGCTCCTTTTTGCCGTGCACAGTTCGCAAGAAGAACAGCGAGCCGGAGGGCAGGAGCACTCGATGTGATTTATTGTCATTGGGGCTAGTCTTCACCGGCTCCCCATCCTTGAACCACTCGATGGTCGGCTCCGGCTTGCCCTCGGCCTTACAGTTCAGTGTAACCGGCTCATTTTTGGGTACTACAATGTCACTGGGATGTTCTGTTATCCTGGGCGATCGATATTGAGCTGCAAATTCAACATAAAAGAAACTTGTGTTATTAAGTCGTAAAATCTAAAGCATTTAATTAATTCAATAATTCAACGTAGTCATAAAGTTCACACTTTTGTAGGGCTAAGGCGCGCACGTGCCACTGACAGTCACAGTTCCTTATATTAATACTTTCAGGCTGCTCTTATAAATAGCGTTCCTTCCTTTAGGAGTACTTACTATCGGCCGTCACAGCAATAATTTTGGAAATGGAGCTCAACTAAGTTGGATGAATAGAATTTGCATTGTAATCGTGAATGTGTGACTCAAAAATAGGTGTATTAATGAATCTTAAATTAGTTGAAATCAAGAGAATTCGCAATTTATTCATGTTGTTTTTAAAGCAGCCAGCTAGGATATATTAATTTTACTTTCATTTGCAATTTATGTTTTATGTTGGCATGTAGCGCTCGCTGTAAACGTGTGGGGTTGGCACGATGCCAAATGCAAATTGCCATAATTTGACGTTTCCATGTGCGGCTCAGTTTTGTTATGTGCTTGCCGCAGCATGTTTAATCTAAAGAGCGACCCTCATCAGGGCGTCAGTCAAATAATCCCAAGTACGTTCAACATCGGCAAAGAATAAAAAAAAAAAAGGAAAAATATGCGTATGCATACGAGTATATAGAAGAATTGTGCTCTACTCGTCGTTTCCGGTGAATAATTTTTAATAATGAGAGTGAATTTCTGTGATAAATTTTTTTTGCTTCTTGCATTTTATGGAAATGTTTGTTTGAAACGAAGACAAATGCCACTTCAGCGCTCGACAACCCTTCCAGCAGAATGAGAAAATTGCTATGCTATTTTGTCCGGGTTCTCCATTCTAGTGTTGTACCCATTCAAGGATCATGTTTGCTGATACGAATCTAGACTCTAGATGACTGAAGGGCAAGAAATCAATGCGCCGCGACGCGCCGCGCTGCTTCATGATCCAGATTACTGACATAAAGGCTGAAGTGAATATTTTCAGTTTAGATTTCCTAGATACCAACATTTATTGTGGTCGCAATCGGCTAATGAACAATCAGATTTTGAACTCTGTACTCTGTATGGAAATGGGCTTTTCTTTCCTACACGGAGAAAAAAACAAGATTCGTCCAAACAAGAAAACATTCGTTTTATTATTGCTTCTATTATAGTAAATAAATAAAAATTGTTTTGGATAAAAAATGTAAATTATTCACGAAATGAAATTATTTTTTGAACTAAATGAACATTTTTTCAAAAATCAAACATGTTTACTTTTTAATAAAAATTTGTTTTTTTTTGTACTAAAAATGAATATTAGTCACTTAAAAAGAAACATTTTCTTCAGTTTTATATTTTTTGTTTTGTTTGCTTGAACCCTATACTATTTGAAATTTAACAATCTAACTTATTTCTTTCTGTCGATTTTGATGTTTTAATGAATATTTCATAAATAGTTGCAACGAGTTGCAAAGCGGAAGAAGGCGTTTATGATGCATAAGTGATGAAAACACGCGATGATGCATCCCTTTGAATTTGGCGCCAGCCATTAAACTAGCTTTCAAATAACGACAGTTAAAAATATTCAATTCATAAAAAGAAAAAATAGAAGATTTTAAAGAATATTCTATAAATATCACGCGACTTTAATTGCAAGACTCGAAGTGGTGGGGTCAAAGATGTTGACATGCGCACAATGAAATGCAACATAAATTAGCACCGTAGATAAACCGTTAATCTCAAAGCTTTTAAGTCGGCAAATATTGAATCTGCTGCTTTTGAAAGTGCGGAGTGACAAACGTACACGCACGTCGCACATGCGGTAGTAAGTGTACAACATTTGCTTAATGACAGGTTGCTCAACGTTAAATAACTCACATGCTGCGTGCTCTTCAAACTGTATGTGAACATTTAAATACATATGCGAGTACGCCTATATGTTATGGACATTGAAGCAGCTGAATGCAGCCGCCGAAGTGCAGATAGTGTAAGAATGGCAAACAGACTCAGCATGTGAAAATGTTCTCGCGAATGCATTGAATGGGCTCGTGCTAATTATAAACAGCGGTTGCCAACAGACTAAACAAATTCGCACCCAGACGGCTTAGACACTCAGCTCAATTAGAGATGAACAACTCTGCGACTCGCCCCAAAAAGGAACGGCTCGTCACCCAGCATATATTACACATATGTGCACATGAGCTACATAAATATATCTCTGGCTGTGCTGCGAGAACACGGACCGCAAGGAACTGACGCACTATTCAGCATATGCACGAGCCTTGCATATCCAGAAGAGGCTGCAGCCAGCTTGATCTTGGTGCAGCCGTGCTGATTTTTGTGCGACAAAGTGTTTTAAAGTGCGTTTAGAGCGCACGACACTTGAATTTACGAGAATCATTTCTGTGAAGCGCATCTTGACAAACGTCTTCAACACCATTTTTTTCTTTCTTAACTTTGTTGCTAGTGACTTGCAAGTGCCGTCTTACTGAGTGAGGTTAATGCGATAGAAACGAATTTTTTATTGATGAAACTTTTGGTATCGAGTGGCTTTATTTTATTTCCAATAAACGAGAGAATGTCATTAGAATGAGTCATTTCACCGAGTTATGTGGTGATATAAAAGGACGGAACGGAAGGTAATTCTACCGCATATTCCAATTATTTATCTTTATTATTATTATTTACGGTGCTGCGTCCGCCCTTTACTTATGGCAAGCATGTTTAATTAATTTTATTAATGCCTCACCTAGGCGTCGCGTCGCGTCGTAGTCGTGTCTCCCACCGTAAATGTGTGAACAGCGTTTTCGTATTGCGGTCAGCCGGGCGCCATGCCACCCCTTTATCCACACATTTTGTACCCAAATAAAGTAACAACAAAAAGCAACCGCAGCGACAATTTTAATTCCATGTACGCATCGATCATCGCGTAAACAAATGCAGATTGCGTGCGTCGGCTCAATCAAGCCGCCATGCATGCCGCGCCGCGACGCGCCGTATTGTACAAATGCTTTTTTCTGCGCTTTGCTGGCATGAGAGGAGACAAAAACTGATTAAAAAAAAGGAAGGAAATAAACGTCTAATTCGTTTTCCAATCACACGAGCCTCTTCAAAATCCAACCATCACTGTATGTGAATGCCTCATGACATCTCCCCCATTCGGACTTTGTTTGTAGGTAATAGGTTTTCTCATCTGCCCTGCCGTTGTTTTGGACCCATCCTCGTCAATTGCCAAACATGCGGAATGGCTGCCTCAATGGGTTTTTGTGTTTTTGGCAAACGCACCCGGAATGCAATAAAATCAACTTTTCTACTCCCCACCAGCGCGACGGTCTCATCATTTAAGGGCACCCCTCTCAACGTTGAGTATATATTGCCTATGTACCGACGCGCCGAAAAGGGCCACCTAGATCCTTGGCCGTAACCGAGCGCTATCTGCGTTCAAAGTTTTATGGCAAAAGCCGGAATTGCCAGAATTTCCATTATCTCTCTATGCTGTGCTTTAAGACATGATCCGACTTTTGTTTTTGGGGGGGTTGAATGCATTCAGCCAGCGCGCGTTGGCATCAAAGCTTGTCCCATCTCACTCAGCCACCCTCGTTGCAATGTCATTATTTTATCCGTATATACTGAGACCTACACACTTCCCTTCTGAATGGAAAAGGAATAGGAAGGTATAGCTTTAATGTTTCTACCTCATTCCTTGAGTCTGGCAAAATAAAGTACTGCACGCCTACACAGGCGGGTCGGCAGTAAACTTCGGGCACTTTTTTTATTTGCCAGCACCGTTTTTCTACGGAAAATAAACTTAATTAAAACAAATAATTTAAAGCTTTAACGATTTGCTTTATATCTGATGGCAAATTAAAGCAATACGCCACCGCCATTGCATGCTGATACTTTCGTGGCATGAGCCGCATTTGCACTCGAACGGACGCAACGTCTGGCACAAAGGCGTGTGGAGTTTACACAGTTAATTCCTATAAAATGCGATTGCCGATATAGTTTCTTGAACAACTTCCGGCCGCCAATCAAAAAATCATGACGCAAGAGATTCAAATCAACGTGATTCATACACACGACTTTCGGTGGGGGGGTGCTCCACTCTTAAGACGTTGCAGGCAACCCTCGCAATTTTCAGCGTTTTTTTTTTATTAAATTTTGGCAGAAACATTCGCCAGACTGCCTGTTTGTGTGCGTTTCAGTTTTAGTGGCCGCGCGTCAACTTTTTATCGCCAACATTGCACGTACGAGCACACGAAAAGCTTCCCCCTTGTATAGTTACTGCAAAACGTAAATAGAATAAGAAATTGGAAACTGGAGGGTAGTCTTACACGTTTACTTAGAGGGGGGGAGGCATTCACTTTTTTGGGGGAGATGACGAAAATCGATTCTGTCTGCTGATTACTGTAAGACATTCCATTCCACAAGAATTTATTTATGCGTTTGCTTTTTTGATTAAATATTGATTTTTATTGCATGAGTGGGTGATGGCCGATGGGTAATTAACCAAGACATGGTAAAGTGTTCTTGAGAGGTAAGATTAAATTTCAACAAATTTATGTCAAAATACAAGGTCAGCTGTAGAATAGAGACATTTCGTTACTATGGTTGAATTTTTTCATCGTGAAACATCAACATTTTGTTTAGATATGAACAAAGTTCATTGGTGAAACATTCAGGTGAGCTAGGGTAGTCATGGGAATTAAAAATAGATTGGATTTTAAGTTGGAAAAACTGAAAAAGGAACAAAATGCTTTTGACCGAAAAAGCTTTTAGTTTTGCCAATAGTTTACAAATGTGCCGAACAAACAGCCATCTGGGTATCGTGCTCCTCTAACCATGAATAATTAACCGACCACGTCCGTCGACAGCGACAGAACCAATCTAAATCTAGAAGTACAAAACCGTAAAATGGATTTCAAGTTCGAGGTGCTACTGCGATGTTGTGTCTGGTTCTAACGGATACTCATCAAGAGTTGAAAGTAAACATTATGACACGAACAAAACACAGCAAATACACCGCGACTTAAACGATTAAAGGTTCTGTACATACGAGTACATTTCGCAAACAATGCAAATGCACACATGAAGACGTGTAAACGGTAAAGTGTCTCTGACTCTCTTCGTTATAGGGAATGGGGAAGCGTAAGATGCGGCAGGAACAATATTTGTCGTAGATGTTGGTGATGGAGGCAACTCCACATCTTCATCAGGGACGATCGATCGTGGGACGACAAGGCATGTGCAATGGTGCATGTTAAAGACGTATTGTTTGCGTAAAGCGTCGGTGTAGTGTCACAGATGTAAGTGAAGGAAAGCAAGCAAATCGACTGTACCTATACGAGGTAGGTGTTACTTTGGTGTCATATTCTCACGTGGCTTTTTAAGTGGTTTTTGTTCTTATGGGCAACATATTGAAAACGTCGCGCTTTTTGTATTGTCATTGTTGTCGCTATTGCACTATACGGACTGCGGTGGATTTACATATTTATGTTGACGAGCCATACTTTCATAAAAAAGAACGGCTTTTCAAAGGGCCAGAGTGCGGACGTTTTTCCAATTCAAATTCGATCGAATCAGACGTCTCATTTGAATAATGTTGTTAACGATTTGACGCAATTAACAATAAAATGGTGTTGCCAAACAATCGAAACGTGCAAACGAACAAAACGAAATCAAGTTAATGAGATTTAAAAACAATTCACTTTTCAATTATAGGGCCTGTCATTTTTCTATCGCAATTTCCAATTGACATTCATTGGGCGAAGCTCACCAACCACACCAGAAATTAATTTATTGCAGAATTAATAGGAAATTCGCCCATAAAATATGATAGCAACCACATTAATTCTGTAATGCCGCCACGTACTATGCAATAATTCAATATGTTGCCGAAACCGCGTCGTCCACCACACCATTAGCTGAACCTCCATTATGACGAGACTCGCTGGGTGTTGACGCTGCACCTCACCCACCAACATGACCTTTTTCCCATTTCCGTAATTACCATGATTGTGGTCATGATTTTTAAAATACGGACGTACTCGTAATTGCAATAATGTCCCTATGGCAACTGCGAAATTCTGATGCATTTTGCTTCGCTGGTCGTCGCGTCGGCGTCGCTTTATTAAGATGAAATGACACTTTATGCGTGTTATGCTGTTAAAGTGGTGCAGTGACAGTCAATTCAGATGGAAGTTGCTATGACACCAACAACTGCGGAAGAACTCAATGTTCTAAATTGCAAGTTAATGACATCCTTACTTGGTCCGTTGGCTGTTGCACTTCAACGGTACACGATATCAAGTGCGCGTGTAATTCTATGTTATTATGTGTATTAACAGAACTTTGCCGTTAGCAGAGCTTTTGTGCATGTTAGATTCTTAAAGTTTATGCGCTGAAACAATTGGCACTAATTTTAGGAAGCAAAAGTTTCTCCATTTCTCGAAAGAATTCCTTAACTTATATTTTTCGCCTTCAAGAAGTTGAAGTGATGTCAAACTTTGACACATTTAGTTCCAAATATAATTGTTATATACATGAAAGAGTCAAATAACTTGAGGGTACAAAAAAGACATACGACTAATATTTAAAGTAAGTTAATATTAGAACCATATGTTGTCTAACGACAAACTAAATTTGTAATAAAAATGTTAATGGTTCTGGAAACTGATATACATACCCATAAGGAATTCAAAATATCATTATTAGCTTATTATTGAATGGCATTTTGTGTTCCAAGATGTATAAATAATAAATTATTGTCATAAGGAGGAAAAGTTTAAACATTAGTTATTTGATGGGCAAATAAATCAAATAAACGGCAAACGTCTTCTTGCAAAACGATGTTGTTTCATGACGACTCAGTATTCGAAGAATTGTCTTGGATATTTTGTAATACAAACTCTGTCCATAAACAGTTTTGGATGTCAGCTTTTCACAATAAATCATAAAAAGTTGATGAGCAAAGCGCAATAATAAACAAACCGCTAAATAAAAAGAGCCAACTCCTCCACTTGGGGTTCGGCGGTTACCAAGAATCATTAAGTCATGCTGAATATCTAATAAAATCTGGCGAGAAATGCATGCGCGCCACGATCACACAAAACAAATAAACAAAACGACCCAACGATTTGTGTAATATCTTCTTCTTGGAAGTAATATATGCACTGTGTGAGTGCATTACCATTTACCACATCAATTACATATGTTCTGAGATTGCGGGCGCGGTAGTTTAATTAAATCGCAAGTCGTAACACGTGTGTGACAGTCGTGAGTTCTTCTTTCATCTAACTATGCTCGTATAGTAACATACTCGTATGAATGATGTGGGTTATTTGATGTTTGTCAGACTCATCACTTAATTGAGACGGATTATTGTGGATTTATGCAATTGCTTTCTGTTTCTGGTGTTACTACTTGCTCAATGTGTGGGCTATACATATTGCATTATTAAATAGAAATTGCACAATTAAATAATTATGTTGTGTTTAAACTTTAAATGTTGTAAATGCTACCACATGTTTTTGAGTTGTGCAGTTTAAAGGGAACTGAGTCGATGTTCTTAAATTCGGAACATGGTAAGTTGAGTTATCGCGACAATAATAACACTAAATAAGAGAACATCGCCAAAAGCGCGTGTGGTAACCATTAAAATGAGAAACGTCTTAAGACCAAAGTGGATAAAATACGACAAACTTTTCAAGGAGATGTTTATAGCCCCCCAAACAAAAAAAAAACACGACTATAATGGCAAAGACCCCTTGCAAAGTGCAAAAAGGAATCCAATAAAACCCATTTTCAAAATTGATGACGGGAATACAAACAAGCGGCGGATAGGGCTCCGAAAATATTAAATGCCTTTAGAAGGAAAAACGGCCGGCGTTCGCGGAGATTGATCGCAGCAAAGCGCGGCATGGTATGGCGAGACATGTCTTTTTAGCCTACAGGAACCATAAGCCTTTAAAATTTGAGAAAAGTTTATGTAATTGTTTTATGCGGTTCTCACTTCTCAGAATCATTTTCGGCGTTCCGAAAATTGATTATTTTCACATGCTGTTAGGTATCGTGGCTCATTCATCGTTGGCACCCCAGTGCATATTGATTTAGTCGTCTTTTAAGATGAAACACATTTTCACGTTGTTTCCACAATCATCTGACCAAATAATTTCAGCTCAGTTTATTAGTTTTTCCCAGTCTTAATAACTATCACCGATATATCTATATTTTTACGCGTGTCTCGTTCTTGGCGTTGTGAACATCAAACAGTTAATGTATGTATGTCAAAGTGCCATACAGCAAATGTGTTTGTGCCCGGCTTCCCCGTTCCATTGTGCCCGCCGATTGCATTGTAAGTTACGAGGCAGCAGCGCGTGGCGGCTCATTTGATGTTGGGCTCCACGCTATAAAAGTTGTGTGGAAATTCGTACCTAAATATGTGTTTGATTTTTTAAATACGTGCGAGCACATAAAGTACATTAAATTTCCATAATGACTCTATGTCCAAAAAATCAACGCGACTACATCACTTGAGTATATGACACGAAGAGGCTGAATCATCAGCGATTTGATGAGCGTTTAACCCGCGCCACTTGCCGCTGCCGCCAAGTGGCGTAAACGCTTTACCCCGGCCAGTCAAAGTGTCGTGCTGTGCCACACACATTTCGAGTAATGGCTGTCCTTGTGCTGTGGCGGACGCATCGCGATGGGAAATCACTTCTTTTTCTTTCTTTTTTTTGGAAAGAACAAGGAAAAAGCAATTTACATGTTCAACAACGCGTAATAAATGCCCCGCCATCAAGCGATGGGGCTCCTTAAATGCTATAAGCATATCTTCTTAGCACTCGGCGCGCTTTGTTGAGCCTGCGACGAAAATTTGTTAAACGATCACATTAAATGATGGGGCAAAGACAGCGACATATCGTAACGTACTAGGGCACAATTTCTTTTACAAATATTAATTCGTTTCTCATTTATTTCCTTATATCATTCACATTAGTGTAATTGGGCTCTCATCTCATCCCATTTTGTCCATCGTAGCATCGCCATAGTGAAGACGTCCAGAGTGAACGGCTACCCGAACTCAAATTTGTATATTCGTTTTCTTTTCACACATCATTAATAAATTAAAACGCGAAACAAATCAACAATTTATATTTCATGGAACAGGCGTGTAAGATGAATGGTGAAAAAGGCAGCAGGCTTTCTGATGTTTGTCTTTGTTCATTAGCCGATGGGTCCATGTACGAGCTGAGATGCGTTTCCTTTTGGAAATTGATCACGCAAATACAATATACAAACACTTTTGCTTGATTGGTTTAATTATGGGAATAGGTCTTATGTTGGTGCCTTGAAATGTGTTTAATTAACACAGCTTGATCTACATATGATGGGCGCGAGTTTTTGTTTGTTCCTTCTTCAAATTACTCCGCTAATAAATTGTAATTTTTTAAGAGATAATTTAACGAAATTACTTCAAGCTGTCTTACGTATGAAATTAGTTATCGATATGTCCAATGAGTCAGCAAATCACAAACGGAAATCTATCGGCGTGTCTAGCAAAATATTTATATTCTTAATGAATAATGAACATTCTACTTTGTTGCCATTCTTGGTGCGTGTTTACTGTTTACATGCTTGAATTAAATATTAATTAATACCCAGCACATGTCGGCGACTGGATCGCGAAGGGATATGCTTTCACGAGCAGCATAAACGCTGCGGCTAATTTGGGTCAAATGCTGTAGTTCAATTCATTTGCTGAGAAGTCTTCAGATTATTTATTCAACTGTACATCAGACCCTTGATTAGTTTAACGAACGTGTCAAATCTTCCTGCTTGGTTTCCCCATCATCGGCTTCTACATATTCTTTATGCTTCGTATTCTCCGGAGAACTTCTATATAGTAGTGAAGTTTATTATTTTAATTATTTAGACTGTCGTACAAATGTGACAGGAAACAACATTAACCCTTTCAGTAAATATGCTCATGGCTTCTAAATTAATTATGAAATGGTGTTAGTAGATTACTTTAATGGAATAAAGTGAGAAAAGTAAATAAGCGTGTTTGTAAAGTCATATCAAACGTAACATGTTAATAGGCTAGACGAACATGTGAATGTCGTGTTAAAAGATTGGATTCAAATAAAAATTTGTTGCGAGAATCTATTTTATGTGCGCGTCTGTGAGTGATTAATGTGCCCAGACGTCGAACTATGTTGATGAGCATAGTTATGGTTCCCCATATCGTCCATATGCAGTTGGAGCCCACGACTCGGTCACATTTCTCAGCCGCCGTTTGTTCCTTGAGCATGTTTCGGAATAAATGACGAGTGTCCGAGCATTCGAGAATGCACACGACGATTTCGAACTTAATGGTTTCATTTCGTCACATGTCCGTCGCTAATGTGGCCTTATGCTGAGAAATCAAATATGGACATGAGCCACAAGGCATACATAACTAAGCACGCTATTCAAATCATTTAATGTGCATCAATGATTAATGTGCACGCGTTGTCTTGCGTAAACATCGCGACGCTTGTGAGCAAACAATTTAACTAGGACTGATTGTTATTTGTCAAACGTCATTAAAAAGGTATTTATCGATTTTCAGTTGTGTGAGAAAATTAGGTTGCTTGTGGTTTTCCAAAGCTGAATGGCATTTCTTGACGAAAATAGAAACACGCATTGAAAAAGGCGAGCCACCATAATGAATCTCTTGTGGACTCAAACGCATTATTATTAAGCACTTAAGCATAATTAATTGATTTCAAGATACATGATTTCGCGCAACATACGCAACTATGCTGGAGTGTTGGAGTGAGTTTCTTATTGCTCCACATTTACTGCAACAGTGGCCGATGTTTTGGACATTTTGGCGAGGTAATTAATTGTTATGAAAAATGATAGGCTCAGTTGTTGGCATGTGAAGTGCTAATCTACGCCAATGGCAGAAGTTGCATAGCAGAAACCATTTGTTAAATAACATTTTGTACAAAAAAAAATAAAAAAATAAAAATGTCGGGTCAGGAAACAAACAAAGTGCTTGCGAGAATATTCTTAGAATGTCGTTAAAGTTTAATCAGTTGAATTTTGTTTGCTTATCGTGAAACACAGCGAAAATAACATAAATCAAGTTCAAATACGCAGCTTTACGGATTTTTTGATGTAACCGCCAGTCGAAGTGCGAATATCGCAAGCAACATAAAAAATCGTAAAAAGCTGGAAGCGTCGCGTCGCGTCGCGTCGACTCGTCACAAAACCGTTTTGATGTTATTATTTGAAAGTTATGTGGTACAGCGACGAGATGAATTTTTGCGGCTGAGCACGCCTTAAGTGTGGTTAAATTGTTGTGTGAAAGAAGAAAGCTTAAGCATACTGCAAGAGCTCGCAGGCAAGAAGGGTGTCGCAAAGGAGAAACGGCAAACATAATTTCCTCACACAATGTGACACAGAAAGAAAATTGTGCGAAAGAAAGAAAACTCTCCCACAAATGCAGGAAATGTGACGAATTTCCATCGCTATATGTAGACTTATTCTCGCGACAGTCGGCACAAACATTTCTTTTGCATATTTTCGCAACAATTCGTTCGTTTCCTTCGTGTTTTTGGCGGCTTACTTTCGTTTCTTACGCGTTCCTTTTTCACGCCCTGCAGAAAGCAAAGAAATAGAAGAAATAAAGAAAGCTCCTTCTTTATGCCATTTAAGAATGAGCCTACACATCGCGGTGGTGTTGGCTGCAGAAGCGGCAAAGCCAAGCTCATATACAATTGCACTAAATGAGGTGGAAAAGCGGCTTTTACGTAAAAGAGCAATTCCATTTCATCGTCGTCGTTTTTGTCAACTTATCTACAGCACCCTGCTATTTCGACAACGCATTATTGCGCGGTTTTACCTAACATGATAGTCTTGCTGCACGGAAACTGCTGCCGTAGATAGTGGCCGGATAATGTGCTCAAATAATCCAATTAGTTGACGGCAAATGATGACGCGAGTGACACTTATGGTAATGCTGTGCGACTACAAGTCGTGCTCCACATATTCTAGCCACCGTTTGTTCAGCGGCGATGCATTTTCTGCATAAATATGCGATCAAATTAAACCTGAATTTATCCTCGCGTCGCGGTTTTATACCTCCGGTCGATACGCTAAATTGCTTAATTGACTAATAAACATTTATTTTAATTGTCGCTGCACTTGTAATGACCGGCGATAATTAGATGACGATTTATGTGATATCCTCACATTAAAGCCACATTCAACACATCGATTTTGCTGTAGCATGCAGTAATTCCTTAAAAAATATTGTTTCGCTATTTCGGCTCACACGAATGACGTTGAGGAGTTTATCACTTTGAAATTGCATCCCCTTGAGAATGCGCTTTGAAATAGATACCATGCAGATACACGATATAATGAGTATGTTGCTATGTTTCTATATAATTGTGCATAATATGACTTACGAGCGTGTCTGTGTGGCAAATTGATAGCTGTACAACGTTCATCAAACATAATTATTGTTTAGCTAATAATTGAATCGAGATGTGGGAACATAAGCATATGCATTATGCTAATTGAGCTGTATTTGCATGATGTTTCCGCTGCATACAAATAACAGCCCGACATTGAAATGCAATAATTCCGAAAATCTAATGCTGAATTATGAAATTGATATGTCGAATCACAATTCAGCATGGAGTCATTGCACCTTTATGCTCACCGCACTCTAATGAACCTATACTGAATGTTTTCGTTCCTCTTCTTGGTTGGTCCCAATTCTTGGTTCTGTATAATTGCAACTGCTGTTAAGAAGTTTGTGCATATGATTAAGGTTAAGCAATGAGTTCAGCGTTCTATCAAAAAATTTACATTGCATAAATTTACATAAATTATTTGTTTTTCGGTGCAAACAATAATTATTTATTTAAATTCGCAAATCATGAAACAGTTAAGTGGTTAATTTCCTTGGCAAGAAGTGTATTTCAAGATATTTGGCGCGATGATGCAATTCCCATGTTGTTCATTGGCGGATGTAAACGACAAAAACATTAAACCAGTGTTTTACAACAGGAACTGGCCCTACAGTTTTAATGTCTTTCGCCGACATAAAAACGGCCGTAAATTTCACATAAAAAGCTTGTGTTTATCAAAAAACACATTCGTACTTATTCGACTGTGTATGCCGTTCATTAAAAACGGCCCATTATCAACACTTGACAGTTGACACAAAGAATATTCGTTCATATAGATAAATACTAAAATCCTAATTAACGACGCTCAGGAGAATTAGTAATTTTTCAATTAAAATTTGGGTTACGATTTCCTTTTGGACACAGTTAATCTTCTTACAACTACCAGCTGCTAGCTAAATGTTATTAACCTACATATTTTGTATTACAAGTCCATTTAAATTGCCTAACGCCTAAAATGCCGACCAAAAAATCGCGCAATTGTTGAGTGGCCTTTTATTGATGTGCGAAAGTAGTTGGAAAAGACGAAACCAATTGTAGCAGCATTAGAATTCAAAATTTCACGCCCCTAAATTCTTAAGATTCGTTCGTATGCCATAAAACTTCCTCATACATTTCTCATAGTTAGACTTTAAGTGTTTTTTTTTTACGAAATTGACACCATTTCTCAAGTATTAGGGAACCATGATGTTACGTAACATGAATAATTATTTACATTTTTGTCGAACGTATATCGTTTTCTTTCCGTTTTCTTTATAGGCGCTATCCAAATTTGTCAGAATTAATTGACTTGTGAATTAATCATTCGACGCTTTTTATACCTTTCATTAAGATGCTGAATTGGCTTTTCAATTTTCAACTTCAATCACTCAATGTTAATGGATTTATTAATCCAATGGACCTTTTAAAAAATTAGAAATAAATGATTTTGAACAGAAATGAACGGTGTTTTGCCAAATTTTGAATTTTAAATTTACTTTTTTAACCACTAAAATCTTGCATGTCGAAAAGGTTAAACTTAAAAGGCTTACTAATTAAAGTAGTGGGATGTTAAGACACCTTTAAAAGTTTAAAACAATCAATCACTGTGTTGGGGCGGACATGCTACGAGATTGGGGAAACCGAATGCATCGAGCGCATAAATGAATACTAATCTCAAAATAAACGTATTCAACGTTGTCGTGTAAATGTAAATTTGTGCCAGGGAAGATTTATGAATTGGGTCGACCACATTTCTCATGAGCCATCATTGAATTGAGATCGACTGCCGTGGCAGCCATAACATCATAAAGGCCGGCACTTTAGCTGAAATACCCTTGAAGTGTATTGAGCCGTCAGGTTTTATTACGACTATTGATAGCACAGGTCGCTGCGCCGTCTTAACATGCGTTACTTTTGCTGGCTGCAACGGAGCTGGCGCGGAAACGGGCCACACAACTTACACTGGCTCCACATTTTGGCTTTTAAAGAAGAGTAGAACAAACA
>JANSTS010002001.1:0-16101 GCA_026546915.1 Sylvicola fuscatus
GGCTGCTGGCAGGAAATGAACTTAGCAGGTGGTGAGGTTCGCATGCGATTTTTTCGCAGATTTTTTTCTTTCAATGTTTAAAGCTCAAACAAGCTTAAATGTTAAGCTGCAGAGAATGTATTTGATGATTCAAAATATCTCATTTGATGATATCAAGTCATTGGAATTTTTCGAAAGGTATTAGGACCAGTCAACAAAACATGCTGCGGATTATATCGTCCAGACAGACATGTGCTACACATTATAGACAGTCGATCCCAACATAAAATACCCTTTTCGGCCAAAATGTGCATACATGTTCTTGGAATTTGAACCCAATTTGAATGCCAACCGTATGCAGACGCCGCGCCGCGCCGCGCCGTCGGCGCTTTTAATTCGTCGTCAGGCCATAAATGCCGCACTTGCCATGTCAGTCGCGCTTCATTTAAGTAACATGCGTAAACGCGTCGCTGCGCAGCTTCTTGCGTCGTTTCTCTAAATCTACTTGATTTACTGACGTCAATTTTTATTCGAACATAAAAGTCGCGGCATAAATCAAATAACTCTTCCGCTGGATATCTGGTAGTTGGCGGTTTGAATTGCCATCTTCTCGCGTCGTTGACATTCACCCAATTTTAATTTCATTCAGTTTTCATTTCCATTCTGCAGCCGCCCTGCTTTCGTCTCATCTTTTATTATCATCTTTCGACGCCCGCCGCGCCGCGCCGCGCCCTTCACCCGACTCTCAACCACCGATCGCCAAGCGAAATTTTACTTTTATCGTTCGTTGACGGACACCGCGAGCCGCTGTTTCATTTCAGTTTCACTTAAAGTTTACCATATTTCTCGTACTTATTATATGATATTCATACAGTAGTACATATACATATATGTTGTATGTTTTTATTGCAAAACTAAATCACATACGACGCGCGTGCTTTTTTCGTCACACATAAACACACACATGAGCAGCCCATTTGTATGTTTTGCTGAATGCTGCGTGCGCAACTCACATACTGCATGTTTTCCAATACACATAGTTTGCGTTTTCCATTTTTTCCGTTTATTTATTTTTTTTCAAGGCGAATGTTGCGTAAATTTGAAAAAGCCAAGAAAAGTTAACAAATACCCCGCCATATTATACGGCTCTCGAGCCACCTCTCTTCGGTGCACACGTTTCGCGCAACATTAACGCAAAGTCGCGAGCTGCCTTTATTACGTGTGCGCGCCAGTGGCGGCTATATAACATGTCGTCGCGTCGCGCCTCCGTCCTCCGCGTGTGCGCCTTTTTACATGCATTGTGCTATTTGGCGGGATTTAACCTTTCCACATGCACAGAAGAAAAAAGAAAACAACACAGTTGAGAAGGAAAACTGAAAAAAGAAAAAATGTTTAAAGAAACAGAGACACACACCGCCAAGAAAATATAATTGTTTTGTCTATGTTGCAAAATGAAAATTTGTTGGCCTACAAAATTGCGACTGTGCCAATGTGTGCAATAAGTCATTGGCGGCTACTGCAATATATGTTATATCTGCACGGCGCGGAAAAATCTTCATCGCGAAAATTTCGATAGGATGGAAAAATGAAAATCTCAAATTTTTATTGTGTATGGGGGAAAATGATGTCAAGGTCGCGTAAATCTCGCACAAAAGGGGGGTCAGTCGGCTGGCTGCATATGCACGTATGAACATAAGAGCTCTATAATCTATTGCACATAGTCTACACATCTTATGGTGCTCATGCGTTGTATTGAATTTCACATAATACCTGTACACATTTTTTTTTTTGCTCGTTGCTTTGGTCATATGTGGTTTTCCTTCCATTGTAAATTACATTTATTGCACAAAATCTAGCTTTTGATGCTGGGCGACTGAAAAACTGTGCGTATTTTGTGTTTTACGATTTTCATCACAACTCAAATTAAAATTTTGCAAAATGATTATTGTTGGTGCTTTGTGCGAATTGAGGCGTCGCTTTATAATAGATTTGTATATGTGGGTGGTTGGTGGTGACCCCCTTTCAAATGTTATGAGTTATGACATTTGACATCTTTATTTATTTATAAATTTGGCGGCTTTATGTTATAGCGACCTGAGGCGCGATTGATGGTGGGCGATTTTACACAAATTATTACTCACTGGTTTTATGCATGAGCCTGTTGAGTGGCATTCATTTTATGTACTTACAGTAAACTCATAAAATGCATAGTTATTAGTCATATAAATGGTTAGACAAAACAAACCATAAATTTACTCATAATATTTCCTTCTTTATTGATTAGCGTTGCAAAATGCATTAAGATATCGCGTTTAAATGCTCTCATGTTCAATTTGCAACGTAAATAATGACGATGCATGAAAATGAGAAAAATCTACGTCTCACAACAATCAGCAACAAAACGGTTAATTTTTTATCTGCAAAAAATGTCCATCTGGTTTTTTGGATCCAGTCTTGATCTAAATGTGAAAATGTTAATGTTCAACTCAAACAATATTATCTCACGGAGACGAAACGAGTTCTTTGCACCCGCATGAAAACATCCCTTTAACTCGGCTGCTGCGTATAGCTGGAAAGTTTGTTGACCGAAATTTCGCCACCCCAATAGAATGCATTTAAACGGAAAGTTCAGATTACAAAAGGTGACAGAAAAAGGGGACTATCACTCAGATGTACACGTTTGCATAGTTGCCAAAATTCCTAAATTCTATCTGCCATCATCGCACATTTGACATTTGTATGACAATGCCATTGCAGCATTTTTGTGTCGCTCAAGGGGTGGCAAAATGTTTTATGTCGCTGTTATTATTGTTTTTTTTTTATGTTAGCTCACTGATCTGTTCTCTCTCTCTCATCTAAATCGACACTTCTTTCTATTATGAACGTGATTCCTAGACACAATCACAGTGTTGCCAGCTGTAAGCATCCCTTAAAAAAAAAACAGAATGGTTTATTAAGGTGATTACATTATAAGGACGACTCCGGTCATGGGAGAAATATTCACAGTATGAGAATTATATTTTGGCTGGATTGAGCTCCCTGTTTTAATTTTTTGTTCCAATGCAAATGAAGGGTTTTCCACATTATAACAATGCATTTACATCAAAAATTAAGCTCATTCAGCTGGAAATGAGTGGTTTACCAGCCGGATTTATTTTTATGTTTTGATTGTTTTGTTTTTTAAATCAATTTTTTTTTTTGTTATGTGAAACTATTTATTTTTTTTATTAACTTTTGTTTTCTTTTAATTATTTACAGATTTCATCGAATCGTTAACATAAAACAAAGCAAAAAAGGTATGTACGAATAATTTTTTTTTTTTTTAATAATAATATTTTGTGTGAAGGAGGATTGTTGAAACCGTCGTTTTTGTGGAAACTTCATTTGTCGAGATATACCGAATGAAAACTTGCAATCAATAAAGCCACTCCTTAAATCGTGATGCAGATTTGGTGTGTGCGTTTGAACGGCGACGCACATCCAAACTGAAAACTCTCCCCTAAACCGTCCACATATATAGATGAAAGCTTGCAATTTATTCAGGGTCAGTACACTCATTGCTGCGTGGCTTCCCTGACTCCGATGTGTCTGGCCGATGAAATGGATTTTACCTATGAATGTACATGGAATGGATTTTCCGAAAACAAAAAAGCATGATTCAGACGTCGGTCTTTAGAGAATTCGAGCGTCAGTGTACACAAACTGCAGCCCCATGAAATGCGCATGTCGACGGATTCTCTAACGTTGATTTGGCTGTTCAATAGCACGTAGTTTATACCCTATAAATATGTTGTCTTGAACGTTCCCTTTAATGGAAGCGAACGATAAGAGGGGCGACGGTAGCACATTGGTGTTTGCGATGGGTGGCGGTATAGAGAGAGCCCCTGCATTTAGGGTGAGTTTACAGTTCAGCTCGTACATGGAGCGCCACCAACCACCACCAGCGTTCAGGTCATTGATTGGCTGGAAAAGAGCATGCATTTATGTGAAGGGAATGAACTTTTCACCTCAAAGTGCTAAAATTTGTTATTTATGTATGGTGATGGAAATGGTCTAGTATATGAATTTGTACAATCAAAAATATGTCCAGACCAATTTCCTTATCACTCTTATCAGTAAATCACACGTAAACTAAAACAATGAGATAGAAGTAATTCAATGCGAAGTATTTGCGATAAAGAATCGTTATATCTTGACTAACTACTAAGAACAGCCATACAACATATTTAATTTCCCGTTGATAATGTAAGTGTTTGCATTATCCGACTCTCCTTTATCTTACTTCCTCCATGCACAATGTCTGTCTTCAACTTCAGCACACAATGGCTACACCAACAACAAATTCTGTCTGCTATGCTATTTTGCATAAAACATACACAACGGCCAACACTGACGCGACTAGTCGAGTGATTCACACATAGAGTACGATTCTCGTGTACATGTGACAAAGCAAATCGAAGCGCTGCGACTTTCTTGAGGAGCGCATATCAACATATTGTCGCCGCGCTCTCGCCCATACAAAGAAAAGCTCCACACATATTTTCGGTCTTGCGCGCTTTTTACTCGCCCCCCAAAAGAATATATATTTATTATATCTAGAAGTTATGGCCGCGCCGCGCGCCGCAACACACGCTCTCTCACCATGTAGCCGTCGCTATTCACAATTCACACAATTCACAAACTGGCAACTGGCAACTGGCGAGGCGAACAAGCGTCCGCAATAGGGACGCCAGCGCAGCGCTGCGTGCACGTTAAAAAAATTATACAAGCATATAGCCAAGAAACAGCCGCATATGTTTTGTTAGCCGGAAAGTGTACTGGCAGTGTAGAAAAGTGCCCACATAATACATATCGCGCGCGCAGAGAGAGGAAACACGCATCGCACCAGGCCACAAACTCCTCACAAGCATATCCAGCGAACCCCACAACCACAGAATCTCGCATATAACAAGAAGAAAACAACAACACTGAGAACAGACAAAATAACAAGACGAAGACAGCGAAGCAAACGCAAAAGCGAAATAATCAAGCACAAGTCCACAGAACAACCGCACACCAGGCCAAGTGAAGTCTGCGAAACAAACCGCGGACATCATCGCGAGCTGCTCGAATATTATTTCATTCACGACACAACACAATTACCATGAGCGCGCAAAGGTCCAATCGACCGGCCATCAGACAGCCCAAGCAGCCGCCCGTCAGAACCATAAATATTGGTACGCGCGATAATTGGCCGTCATCACGATTGACACATCAGCAGCATCCTTCGGCGTTGACAGGCCATCCTGGCCACCACCACAGCCACCACCACCAGCATCACTATCAGCCATTCAAGAGTCCGTTTTATCGCCAGTCTTCCGCGTCCGCAGTGCATAATAATAAAAGTGTAACACAGTTGGCAGTGGGTGGGGGCGGCGGCGCTGGAAGTCGCCGCGGTGGAGGGGTTGGCTACAACAATCCCACTAATCAGTTTGTGTACTTTCCGAATAATTCAAACAGTGTGAATTTGCTTAAAAATCTGTGTGCCGCGGAGAACAACGCCGCCAACAGCGGCGGCGGCCCCAGTGCCAATGGGGTGGTGGGTGGTGTCAGTGGTGCAAATCATGCGGCCGGTGCCAATACGTTGACAGTTAACAACACATCGTTGCCATTTTTCCTGTGCGTCTATCTGCCGTTGGTAAACATCAACACCAACGCCATGGATTGGAGGTACACATTTATGCCTGATCAATTTACCAATTTACCATTATACATTTATGTAGTTGTCCCGTTACAATTGTAATTGAATCAGCTCTTGACAAATATTACCGTTATTTCCGGTCTCGGTGTGAGGACGATTTTTGATTGGCTGCGTGGTCGATACGTTGAAATTTTGCACAAACCCTGTGACTGTGTTGTTTGTGCTTGTTGTGTGTGCCGCGTATAGTAAATTGGTGTGCTCATGCATACGGACGAAGGACACTTTAGGAGCGCGCATAGTTTGATTAGCGGGGTGGGTGAATGGGGGGTGACTGACAGCGGCGCGCGTCTAGACGCTGTCGAATCAATACAATCAATTACCCACGTGTTTTTCCACCTCTTTGTTCTCTCATGCTGAAGCTGAAGCATAAATATGTATATATATGCTGCGTCTCAGTCGTGTATTTGGTTATATTGTTGTACACACAACATTTGCATGTATGCGTGTTATGTACTGAGATTGATCACTCTCTCTCGCTGGTACAATTCTGCCAAATGCATGTGAAATAATGAACGAGCGCATTTTATTTCCTTGCCAATTATGTAATTAATGTGTTATGATTTATGGTTTCTTTGCACTAAGTTTAATTACAGGCGTCCTCTGAATGGTTTTTCAGCAATTACCATAAATTACAGTAGACATAATATCCTCCTTATGGGGGCCGCTTCCATATAGCCAAACGAATGTGTAACTACAATATGGTGAAGTGAACTTGAGGCTTAACGCAGTAGCCGACATGTGTAAAGAGTTCAATTAACTTGTATCTCACCGTGAAGGCCAGAGCGCGCTGTTTAACGTTTGCAGACATACTTAAAATAATTTAAGAGTGCGAATGTTAATGTCTTGTACAATTGCTGAGACAACCTCGCCGCAGAGACCTCAGACATTTCATCATCATCATCACACATTACAGTTTTACACCTTACAACAATTACCTTAAAGTAATTTAAACGTCTGCACCTTCATTGTGTGTTGTCCTTAACATACGCAGGACTCGACACACGTCTTTTCATTGCGAGCCAAATACATTTGCAGAAACATGTAATGACTTTGGATTATGGCAATACGCAAGGGCCCAGGCAACATAATCATGATTCGGTTGCTTGTATTTAAAAGGGAATACATGTGAATCATCCGTCGTCTTCTTCCCTTTTTTTTTTTTCTTCTCATGGCTGATGAAATAAATCGTGCTTATGCTGCCAAATCTGCTGACTCATTTAATATTTCCGCTTCGAAAACATTTTTTTGAATGGCAATCGCGTCGTCTGAAGTGCGGCCTGTTCCAAAGATCCAACATCCAAATTTTGACGGAATGTTTATTTGCGCTAATGAACTGCTAACGTTTTATTAATACCTAATGGTTTTACAGCCTTGAGAAAATTAAGCCATTTCCAATTAATCGATTCAGTGTATCTGAAATCTTTTGGGGTAAATCTTGCTTAGCAACTACTAAACGTTCATCGTGTACATAAAGTATAATTAATTTCAACAAGACAAAGACTAATTGAAGTCCATGACCTTTCTAATTATATAAATGGCATTTTCTGTCGCCGAATCGCAAATCCTTGCTAAATTGTGGGCTTGTGTGTGTGTGTGCGTGCGTCGCAGCATAATTATCGGCGGATAGGCAATTATGTGCACATGTGTATGTGGAATAAATGCATTCGCTCACGTTCGATATTGGTCCTCTTAGTTCCAGCCGGCGCTGCGCTTCGTGTTTTGTTGTCTGCCGGTGTGGAGAGCTGCATTGCATTGCACTCTGTGAAACAAAGGATTTCATATAAATTTTCCCTGTTTCTTCTCATCCGTTTTATTCCTTCTCGCTTCATATATACCGGAATATTTATATAATACGGGCTGGTATTTAGTTGTTGTTGCTGGCTGTTGCCATCCGTTTGGGTCTGACACAATGACTACAACTTGCCAGCGAAACCATAAAACACAGGGTGTTCATATGGGATGCCAGCGACGTTCCTACCCACGCGATGCATTTCCTATATAGATTTGAGATGCAGTCTTGCATTCTGATTGAATGTTTGTTTCTGGCACCCACAATCATCATAAAAATGTTTGTTTTCCAGGACGTAAAAATAGCATTTTATTGACGATGTCGACGCTTCATCGTTGTAAATAGCTGGTCTCTCTTGCCTCACAGAGCGACAGTTCTTAATCCAGAGCAAGATATGTATCTTAAAGTCGGCTCATTAAATGATTAAAAATTTGTTGTTGAAGTTAACCCTGTAGGTCCCCAGTCCCCACACATATTCAGTCGACTCATATGGTATACACAAAAACTATACATTCTGAAGCGACACAAAGGCGAATAAACGTATAAAGTTTCTGGCTGTAGCATGCACCTGGAAAGTATTTCTTTGTTTATTTACGTACCTCTTGAGCAGCAGCGTGCCCACAAAAGTTTTCGGTGATGAAAAGAATTTCTGGTAAATCAAGATTTCTTTTTTGGTGTTCTATAAGATCCAACCATTTTGGGTACACCGAATATATATTCCAAGAAAATTTCCTTTAAAGTATGTGTATTTAAACTGTTAGAAAGTCTAGGCAAAGGAAATATTATGTAATTTGAATTTCTAATAACTAAGAAGTTCCTAAGAAAGTTTATTTAGGGCAATTTTAATTATCGTATTCTCCAACTACAAAAAATGTTCGTATTAAGTCCGCAAAACTTGTATTTCAAGTCCAAAATCCATGAGATGACATTTTCCCATAAACACGTCTTCATCATGCATGGTGGGCCATTAAAATGTCACATAAAATCATAATTACTGCCAACCCCATCGCCCATCAAAACTGCATTCTTGCAATTATTACCAACGCACTAAATGCTGCACGGCTCTCGCGTATGCATTTTTATGATCATCTTCTACCAATCGTAAAGTTCGTCCGCCTTCAGACCATATGCAACATATGTTCACTCAGGGATTGGGTTCCGCTTGATTGCAAATTTTCGTCGAGCGCGCATTTTATTAAAGTTCAAGTCACACACAACAGCCTGTAAAAATACATTTAAAACAAAAAAAAAAAATACTGTTGACATTTCGTGGCGATTTCATGCACCACGATTTGTCTCAAAAAAAAAAACAAAAAATTATATGGCAAGATCTCAACGTCGCGTCGCGTCATTGCCCAACAGCAGCCGCCATCCACTCCAATACAACAACCGCAGAAGCTTCGTATCCATTCCATCAGCTGCTATTTAGCAATAATAATTGCAATTTGTTCATTTTTCCTTCAATAATTATTATTTGCTAAATTTAATAACATTTTGCAATTGAACGGGCAATATCTAATGCAGTGGCGACTAAGTCATCATGTCTCTCAGTCCCGGGGTCACCTCCTCGCCAGCCAACTTCAATATCTGTCGATTCGGCACATTATGGATTTGCAAATCGCTACATAGAATGCAGTAACACCATTTAAAAGTGGGCACCGACGATATGCCTCTCACTTTTTCTATTGTCTTTGATAGCAAATGGTTTCCTTTTACACAATTTGTATTTTGTATTCATTTCTGCTATCAATTTGTGTATTGTTTCGCAACTACTTAAAAGCTAAATCATATTTTATTTACTTACTTAGTTATTTGCTAATTTAAGATAATCGCGGCTCCCTTTGGTCGCGGGAATCCATCAACTCTACACCCATTGTGTTATGATATGCGATGAATGGCGCGTTTTTATCTCACAACAGTGCTTGTCTGTTTCTTTAACTTAATCACATTTGGTCAAGGTTGCACTAATCAATGACGCCATTTAACTTTATTTGCAATCTGCCAGTCACACTATTCCACTTATCAACAATAAAATAATTGAATGTTGCATAACTTATCCGTGATGACCTTAACCGGTGAACTTTTGAACTTTCTGTGTGCGAGCATTTATTGAATGGCCGCCCAACCACCCACCCATGGCCGACATTAAGTGCCCGGAAAAGAACGTGGCCGTACAAGATCCTATATGCTCGTACATTAAAACATTTATATGTGGCGAATGTTCAGTGTCGCTTCTTTTGCCGTCATGGGAAATACCCTCAATGGCTATGGCTTTTTCCGGCAGACGAAATTGTACATCTTTGTGTTGAAAGAGAAATGACCACATAAAGAAAATTTCACGTTGAGAATTTTCCCTGACTATGGACTGGGGCTGGGCTGCGTGCAGAAGAGTCTCAGGCGACTGAAGAAGTTCGCGAGCTGGCCACATCGCGCCGCGCCAAATGCACTGCACACACACAATGGGTTTACGGTTCTTGGATTCTGGGTGAACGTTCTTTGTGGGTATTTATAGAGACCAGCGATCCGATCCGAAACTATTCTAGCGCTCCACAGTTCACAAACTGAAATGACATGCGCATAAATTTCATGCAACTTCAAATACCATCATCAAGTCAGCTAATTTGCCATTGTTTCTCGCCACACAATTTTCCTTCAGCCCATGTGGAAGTCGCTCTGGAAATGGGCATGTTTTTGCCCTCGGTAACGCTGACTGGGTTTCTCACAAAAGTCGCATTCTTTTCCTATTGAACCGTTGTTGGTTTAGCAGCGAGTGTCATGGAGTTTAGCGCCCCTTGCAACTTTCTTGAGGCGAGACAATTAATCGACGCGTGTACTTGATGCGCGTTTTGCTTCCACAATTCTGCGGTTCCACCAGAACGCTTGATCAGGCACTGGCAGACAAATTTACAGACAAACTCATTAACTGTATAACAATGATTTAATACCTGAATAATAACAAGACATTATCCGCATGCAAATCAACACGAAAACCACCTGCAAATGAATCAGACTAAATACGTTTGTTTATCGTAAATGATCAATAAAAAAATGTGTTAATGTCTTTTGAAGTTCAAACCGGTTGATCGTAAAACACATGATCGCCATGCGATTTTATTAATAAACATTGTGCGCATAAGAAAAACAGACAAAAGAATACTCACAATAATTCACAACAGCAACAACAAAAAAAAAAATATTTAACCGATCCTCCCAATTCTATTGAGTACGAGAAATCAAGACAGACATGACGAAAGCGTCGAAAAAATTTCAGTACGCCAATGTGTGCGTTTCTTTGTAAAAGTTCAAGGTTAATTTTATATAATATAAATAAAGTCTAAACTTCAAATTAAGTATATTGAAGCACACGCGCGTGCTCGACAATACTGCAAACCCCAAATGTGGCCGGTTTGATTGGAACAGATGTGTCAAATTGTAATGAGGTTGGTGATCGCTTCGCATCTGACATTTCGAAGTTTCATTTGACGATTTCCAGCTGAAATTGCAATTTCAAAAGAAAACAATTTGTTTTTTTGTTTGTTTTTTTAATAACTATTTTTTAATTAAACCAACGATTTCTTTTTTTTCTGTTTCACATTTTTTTTGTTTTTATCATGCTGGTCAACCTCCTTGAGTGTGATTTTCCACATGATTTTTCGCCGTTTCGTTTCATTCTCTGTCTTGTAATCATCGTCCTTGAGAAAATCTTCGTCTAACTCATTTTCTTCTAACTGCTGCGGCTGATCAGCTGGTTCTAGATGGCGACGCTTCTGCAAATTGGCGGGTGGCCGGCCTGGACTCTTTTTCGATCCATAATTGACTGGGTCGTTTAAGAAGTGATTTATAACACTGATGCTGCGACCGATCTTTTCAGCGGTTTCTTTGTTCGTTAGGCCAGACTTTTTCAACTTTAATATCATTAATTTCTCATCTTCCACTAATGATTTTCCTCGTCCCATATTGTCACCTTATCAGCTCTTGGTAATCGGGATGAATATTTTTTATCTCCTGGGTATGAAACGAATTAACTGTGTTTTTTTCTGTGTGCAGTTGCTAGCTGCTAAACACGCTTCTTTGATTTGTACTCTCGACGAGCGATTGTCGAAAACTAACACCAGCAAATCTTGTTTGCTGGTTGTCAATTTATTTGGCAAAATGTATATGCCTCATGGAGGATGAAAAGAGTACACCGTAGGTAGTTGAAATTATGGCTTAGTGTTTAAAACTCCTTGAGCTTTTTTTCGTTGCATAGGTCCCAAACTGGTGCTGGTTTACCTGGAATTTTTACGACAACTGATCGTAAAAAAGGGTGAACTCACACAAAGAATCCCGCGTGGCTCGTAAACGTTAGAGGATAAAAGAATTGCTTTGTGATCAACGTCGTTATGAAAGATCGTACCTTAAATACATGCAAATAACGATTGTTTTTGAATATATTTCAGCGCCTGAGTCACGATCGTGTGTTCGTGCGACGTGATGGCGTGCATTGATCGTATATTTTATTTCATTTATTTACCTACACATCTTTGGATCTTGTGCCATGTGCTTTTGACGAAATATAACGCCTGAGCTATGAGCCAATACATTTTTAATTTTTAATTGATGACAAATTTTCAAATGAACTGTTTTTGAGATATTGCCAGTGGCGTAGTAAAAACCAAAATTCAAAATCCACCCAACAAAAATCATTCATTGTCATAAACGCAAAGATGGTGCTGAAGGTAAACACTAAAGATGCACATGTGCACGTACACTTGCCATTGTTGTTGCCATTATAATGCACAATGTACATCCTTAAAATGTTGAAAAGGTAAAAACTGAGCCAGCGAGTTACCTGCTCTGCATCTTTGCTGAAATCATCGCACCGATACTCTTCAACAATGTGCGCTGAGTGCAGCCTGCAGGTTCAGGTTCATGTTTGTCGTCGTTTTCCCCGCTCCCCATGCCATATGGACCACAATTACATATGTGTATATGTATACATATGCACGTTGTGCGATGCCGATGGCCGATGAGATGATCACCTGCTCGGCTGCACATAATTCTCCCATACACAATTTCGTTGCTTGCTTTTAAATTACACACATGCGCACATGTGTATTGTGTGGCTCAGTCAGCCTTTAGTTTAACGACGCTGCATGATCGCGTTTTTATGCGCTCTCTTACAATCTTCTCGGGCCCGGCACACATCTTAACATGTCTAGCCTGAAGAAAACGCGTTGCGTTACACTTTCCGTTTCACCTAAGCCCCGGCACACATACTTGCATGCATTTTGTGCCCTAATTTTCCACGATAAGTAGGATGCACTTTGTGTGTGAAAATTTGATCTATCCCTGTGCTTGAACCACTTCCCGACCGATACATATTCTTCGGCTGTAATCGCCTCATGTGAACCGATCACTTTGTGGATGCATTTCAGTCGTTTAGCTGTTTCCATGCTTCATCATTTTTTCGGTGCCAGTCGCTAGGGGTCCCTATTGATTTTCGTATAGCGTTCGGTTTCATATCCTGTGATATTGTGTGAGAGCTGCTGTTTTTCGAAAGTTTTCTTTCCAATGCATCTTCGTCTTTGGTGAGTACTTATTTTGGTGTACATTTACTATAAATAAATGCAGAACAAAGGATCGACTTCCTTGCTGCCTTGCTGTCGATCGGAATTCAATATAGTTGGAGCCGGCTCAAATGGTTGATTAATTAATAATTTACCGCAGCATCCGTCCTAATTGCGTGACTCACTCTGTCTTTGAGTCAAAGTACCTTGGAATTTAACCACGTTTTTATTTGATGTTCAGAAATTGTAATGCGCCTCCGCCACCGCCTTGCAACATAAAGAAATAAATATGTTGCCATAAGTATAGATGTATGTTTATCCGTACAGTATAGTCGAGACGCGCTCGTTTCTTTTATGCGCATTGCTGCGAGGAGAAATATAAGTTCATGGCCATAGTCATTTCGTATGGAAAATCTTGTAAGACGTTTACAATCGATTCCACAACTTTTCATCTCGATTGTTGCAGAAAATCCCATGGAGGCACAGAATCCTATACGATGGGAGGGCAGCAAACAAAACAAAAAAAATCGCAAGCAGAACAGAGCTACTAACAAAGAGTTGTTTTATATAGACGTAAAGACGCGTATAAGAAGTCAATAATTTGTTGTTGCCGGTTGCGCCTCCGGTTTATGTATAAACCGCGACTTTTGCAGCATAATATCGTGCTGAGTGTGTGGTTAAGCTCGCTAACTTCTTGTCCTGCTATTCTGTTCATTTTTCTTATGGAATTTGAGCATTGACTTTAGTTGTTAAGTTATTAAAAGCGACTTAAAGAATATTTCATAAAACGGAATTCTACGTAAACGCAACGGAATGTCGACTAAAAATTCATTTCTCGCTAAATTATGCACACCCAAGCTATTTTCGCCCATATACTGAAAAGTACAGAGCACGCGAATTTCACTGCAGCGCGTGTTGTGGCTTAACAATTATTCCCTGGACACGGTTGCACTTAAAATTGAAACAGTTCCGTAATCGCATGAAATTAAAAAAATTTGAATTCATTTTTTTGTTGTTACATTGACCTCAGAATTTCTTGGGATAGAATAAATTATTGGTTTCTCAGATTCTTATAACAGTTTCAAGAAAAGATTAAGTTTTAAGTCTGTAAAGGTATTGGCAGTGCAAATTTTGTCTTTTATTGCACCGGAACCAAGTTGACCGAAGAATTTAAATGCATTGCAGCAGTAGCAGTGTTCTTGTGCTTTAAAAAAGTGCTACCAGTCGGAAGTTGGAATATGTAAATGGAAAGGGAATATCTCATAATAAAATTATGAGCACATTTTCATATATCTACATATAATTATGTTAAGGGGATACCGTTTGAATGCATCACAAGGGAGCACTCGCATGCACATTTAAACTACTCACTGTTTCACTGAAGTGGCCCGAACTCAGCCAGCCATATGGTTAAGTTGCCTAGTGAGTACCACCAGTTGAGGTCCCAACGCACTCTTGGCGTGTTTTTTTCGTTCGTTGTTGTTGTTTTTTAGTCTGAGGTGGCCCGTTCCGACTTATGTTTCAGTGTTTCACTTCGACTACCATAACTGCGTTTGTGTAGGACGTCTGTAGTTTCGGTGTAAATGAAACGGAATTTATAGAAGTGGGTAACTATCATTTATTTTCAAATATATTTTATTTTCTTTGGAAAAACGACTTGAGCTATTCCACTTAAGTGAAAGGTTTAACTGGCAATCTGGCAACACTGTCCAATTAAATTTGAATTTTCATAGTTTTTGTCAAACGCATTTGGTTTATAACTGGCTGCCGGCAAAATATTTACAAATGAATGTTGATAATCCTTTCAGCATGTACCTCGACTTATTTACTAACGTCGAGATGTCACGCATGTCGAGCACATGTGGTATATACATACATATGTACATAATTCACATGTGAAAAGAGCAATGCTCGCTCGCGCATACGTCATACGAGTATAATTTTAGATATAATAAAATATAAACATACATGGCCCTGGTACATTATGTACATATAAATATGCGCTGCTTGAATTTCTCAATTTAATTATGCCCGCTCAGTGTTGTGACTGACTGTCTGCATGCAGTTTTATTCATTATGCTCGGGCAACATATATTTCATAAAAGCAATAAGCGTATGCACACAAATTTAGTCGGTATGGCCCTTTTTCCGTTTCTTATATCGCCAGAACATAACAGCATAAATACACATGGCCGCAGACGCATTGTTGTCACGTTTACTCGTCGCTCTATGTGAGTGCCTCGTTCGCTGCGAAGGGTTCCTGGCGAGGTCGTAAAGCCGATATCAATATCAAATACATAAATCAATAAAATATCAAGGTTTTATGATAACGAATAAATAGGGAAAAAAAGATAGAATTAGGAGAACATAGATCGCAGGTAACATCACTCGATGCCATAATGTGGATGCATTAGAGGGACTTGTTCTTTAATCGGGTATGGCAAAATTGAGGTCCTTTGTGCCTGGATATGTGCACACATCCTGATAATAATGGCAGATTAGGGACTGCATGTGGCAGGGGTTGGGTACTGGAAATTCGTTTTGGGGAGGAATTTTTATTGTCTGTACAAATTTTTGGGACTCTTTCGTGTTGTGCCTCAAACCGTACAAGTTTGCTTGGTTGTGTTGTGTGTACCATATATCGGCGGCAAGTCGTCAGACTTGGTTTTTTTGGGACTGGGATTTACTTTAACACACCTAAAGACTGTGAATATGCGTTGAATCCAAACAAAGAGTGATGGCACAGGAAGGTTCTGTGCATCGAATAACAAAAAGGTTATGATGATATGAAAAGAAACAGGTTTTCTTCAGCATTTCAGAATAGTTTACCAAAAGTGATTCTGCCCTTCCAAATGGAGAAAAAAACAACTTCACTTTTGGCTTGGTAAAGAAAAAACTACCAAATCCTATGGATTTTCTAGTCGCATGTTTAGTTTTATTTGAATATTCATTTAATGATTCAACATTTTCCATCCAGAAATTCTGTAAGGAAAAATCCAACAAATGTATGAAAATGTTCTGCCGCACAACAAAATTGTACAAGG
>JANSTS010002023.1:5963-16101 GCA_026546915.1 Sylvicola fuscatus
TTTTTATTTTGCTTTATTCTACAATATTTCAAATAAAAAATAAACCTTATGTATTCTATTTAGTAAGAAAACTTTTCTGCAGTAATATGTCTCACACTCACAGTGGATCTTGCCAACTGGCTGAGTCACCTAATGCGCTATGACCAACTCATGTCTGGATCGAAAACAAACAAAACCATTGTATCGCAATTTAGTGTGCACTTCTTCAAAATGTTATATGTTTTTACAACCGCATTACAAGCATTTAAAAATTATTTGCGTGAAAAACTACTCTCGATTCTGTCAATTTTTAAAGGCAGAAGTTGGTGGCGAGCTCATGCAATAATTGCTCTCATGACAAAGAATAAGTAATTAAACAAAGCCACTGTTAAAGTCACGTTCGACCATAAATATGACCATAGACAACTTATCTTTGCACCATCATATTGAAGCAGTCGAATGTACAGAAGCCGTTTCAGTGAATTCATCCCAACCGCAAATTAAATAACTAACTATAATAAACACAATGAACAGTCACGCAATTTAACGCGACCCACACGAGCTGTGAAAAGGATTACAAAGATTTCTACAGATACACCAATAAAGATTTATCTTAAATCAGGGAAGACGACAAATCGCCCCTTCAATCAATTTACGACATAAATATGTTGTTCAGTGCACCTACCAGTTTGAAAGAGTGTTACATTATTGCTAAAAATAAGAAGAAGCTTTCTTCTTTGGTCAAGGTATGCTGAAGAAGTCATTCCAAATTTAAAATACAACTAAACATCAAGTGCAAACTCAAGTAGCAGAAAGGTCATCACGTTACGGATTCGTTCTGTATTTGGATGAAAATTTGACACGATTCATCATTTCTGTCGCTATTATCGCGCACATGTGCTCAATCGTAGGAAGAAGCACGGCCCACGCCCACACCCTCCCCCTTAACGCATCAAGTATTTGCCAAACATAATATATCACATAATATCGTAAATAATCATATACTCATAAGCAAAGCATTAACATTTTTGGCAATTCAATGCACGTGCGTCTATCATATTAAACATCATGTCGAGCGTATTTGCTGTATTTCAAGATAAGAGGTACATCAGACATGTGATCGTATTAAGTTTGTGCGGTTTTAACTTACCATTAACCTTTGAAGGATTACGCCCTAAGCACTTCAGCTACTTAAAGTGGCGGTTTCTTATTTCGTCTCAACCATCTTCAAGAGAGACGTTGCGTTGCGAGTTGCGACTTCAGTTGTGCGTCTATATTTAGTCGGAGTCGCCACGTACGCTGGAGTATAACATATGTATAGTTAAGCCAAAGGTGGTATAATTTGAAATGCAAGTTATGATTGCCTTAATTAATTTGATACATAAAGTACATACGAGTATATCATAATGTGGGAGAACTGGTAATTCCAACTAATTCCAAATATTGAAAATGCAACACTAATTGTAAAAGTCAAATTCGGAAACAATCAATTTTGCTCATGGGAAATCTTATTTAATTCGTTTCAAACTTCGGCAAATCTTAAACTTTCACCAAAAGTGCGTTGTTGGTGATGTTAAATAAAACATTTCGCATGCACCCTTAAGAAGTAATCAACAGATCATTGATTATGTAAATTACTAAGCGTTTGAATACATATAAGAGCTTGAACTCTGCACGTTGGCAATGGCTGAATAACGACAGGTGCTCAGTGCGCATGATTCAAACTTGAAATAAAAGTTTTCAGTACCTAGAATTTCCCCTCCTAATAAATAATATCCTATTCACAGCTCAGGTTACAAGATTTGCTGATACATTTTTTGCTGCTTACTACAATATTAAAGCTTACCAACATAAAATTCACATTTTTGATTGCTTAGCAAATTAAGTAAATTTTTCAAAAGTTTTTCTATTTGAAAGTTTTATTCAGGAGTCCCTCCTCAAAAATATCCTATTATAGCTCAGGATCATGAAACAATTGCTGACAATATTATTGCCCCGCTCAAATTCAGGGGAAGCTTTTGCTGACTACTCACAGAACCGGCCAAGAGCGATTTCAATTGAGATTTTGGGTCTGATGAGCAGAAATATGTCTCACTACGAACATACATAACCAAGTAATTGTCTTTGAAAAAGGTAAAACTTGAAATCTAGAAATAAACTATTTTTATGAAGTCATTTAATTACGAAAGCTGTTCAAGTGCCCTAAAAGAAGGCGCGCGTTGTGTGTTGGAAAGAACGAATTATATGTGCCCATATACAGCTTCCCAAGGAAGATCCGACGGTAAATGGCCATGAACAAGCTAATTCTACGATGTAAATTACTTAAAAAGTTGTCCAGAAGTTTTAATGTGTTTTTTTTGCAGCGCCATTACATAAAGATTTATTTTACAATTCGTTTGATGGTGATGATGATGAATGGATTTGCGGTCTGTCTTTTTGTTTCAGTAAATTCTGCTGTAGGTTTTCTTGACGAGTTTGAAGCTGCTCTGCGGTTTGAGCACAGATGAATTAAAAAGAAATTAGGCAAATTTATGTTTTATGAAATTCACCGGATATTATTTCGGCTCTCCATTTACTTGAAACGTTAAATTAAACATCTTTGGTGAGTAGCTTTAGTATATTAACTTGCAACTTTGGTACGTCCATCTACAAGCTAAAAGGAATCAATTTATTCTGCTAATAGCCAAACTTTCTTCATATTCACTTTGACGCAGTTGACCGAGTCTTGTCAGAATGCAACTCATGTTTTGGATTGTGCGGCTTTTACAGCAAAGATGAATGACGAAAACTTTGACTAACTTTCAGGACAAGGATAGTGCAGTTTAAATTAAAGTTTCTTTTCACTCAGTATAAACTTTTTAATTTTTCATTTAATTTTTTTCTCGGTGCAAACTGGCAACTAATTGAAGCATATTCGTCGCCATTTGAAAGAAAGTTAGTCTGAATTTCTGAACTCAAAATATTTAACCGAATGACTATCAAAATTCTTGTATTGCTTTAATGTCGTTTTTGTTGAACGTCGTAATGTTCGTTTTATAATAGTCATGTAATGTACATAGAAACATCTAAAAAGTCCTTAATATTGTTATGATTTTAATATTCAACACGTTTACGAAAATAGCGTTATGCATAATATTGCGATTGATTTTAACGATTTTCTAATATTACCTTCATATATTTGGGACATGCAAACTCACGAAAAATGAATATTGAATTAAAATTCATTACAGTTTTAATAAAATTTCGATAGCTATTGCTACGGCAAATATGGCAACAATAAATTTACGATTTTAGTAAATTAGCGTTAATTGTTATTGTTGCTCCCGTCTTCCTGTAATTTCGGTTGAGTTTGTCATTTTTGCAGAGTTTTCGTGTTTTCAGTCTATTGCGTATTTATATTTGCATATGCGATGTGATTTATGTGTGGCTGGGATATTTATATCCTTTGTTAAATAGAACTTTGTTTAACAATAATTAAATAGGGATGAGAAAACAACGTCGCACTTGGCAACACTTGCGTCACATTCAAACATTCAACAATAATTAGGATAGTTTCTTTTCGTTTGAGATAAATTAACTTTCTTAATAATATTTTTTTTTGTTCTGACGTCATTGGGCTTCGTACAATTTTGGATATTACATATTGACACAAGCTTAATAAGTTTTCCGATTTGTTTGTAGTGACTTTGGTGTTTTACAAGAATTCTTTTCCTTTCTAATAATTTTTACGAATAAAAAAATATGATTATTAAATTGAATTTGTCAATAAACTCAATTGTCTGACTGGGGGAAAAAATTCATTAAAAAAAGTACACTTTAAAGCAATCAGCCTGACAAATCCCTTGAACACACCATGCGATAATACAATCAATAAACATAATTTATGCAAAAACACTCGCACATAAAATTGCTCACGTACTGCAGAAAACTCTCCCGAATATTTCGGCGTGATGCAATGAATCTATTCGTGTACACACACCGAAAGTGTTTCATATTGTAATAGGAACGTGCCTTTCTTAAGAAAAGCTAGCGATTCTTGAAACAGACGCTATTGCCACCTCGTCCAAGTCGGATAAGACTCTAACGGCATTATTTGCATATGAAAAACAAAATTGCATTCGACAAAGTGGATCGATATTCTAAGTCAAGCGTGTTTGTTAGCGAGAGTGACAGTGGAAATAGCTATTATTCATATGCACCTCGTCATTCGTGCCGCCTCATTACTTTGCCACAGCTTCTGCTGATGTTATTTGAAAGTGTATAAGGTGAATAATGTATGCATATGATGAACTTTGCGCGCATTTTCTTGTCACAGAAGCGCCAGGAGTTGGTTTGTACAATATTTGTCGACAATTTACAGGGACATTCATTTTTAATGAAATTAATGCAGGTCTTTTTCTTCGTGGTTTTATTTTGTCTAGCAGATTTGTCAAGACATATGTCAAGACCGAATTTAATTTATACCTATTTACAAGAACATTTTTACGTCTTATTAAATATCAGCTAATAAATCTGTGTTTGACATTTTAACAAGTTCAAGCAACTTATTTTAATACTTTTAAATGAATGCGAAAAGAAAAATGTGCAAAAGTAAAATCATAAGTCAAGAAGCCCAAACCAATATTTGGACAGAGACTCGTGTATAGACATATTGGATTAACTTTGTCTGATTCAAATGGTGAAGAATACTCGCGAACGGGAGCATAAAAACAAACAATGTTTCTAAATGCTATAATATCTGGCCATGGAATGGTATTAACTTCGACTGATACCAGTAACCAGAAGAGGTGGTTGTATCCATTAAACAGAATTTGAAATCAATTTTAAGTGTACGACATAAATTGTTGCTTGCCCGGGGCAAGTGTCGTAAATCCTTGAATAAGATGTTGTGAAAACGCACCTTTGGATGAATTTACCCTGAATAAGTAACTTCCAGGCATGTCGATGCTATAATTTATCATACTTTAATAATTGAAGAAGCTTAACGCAAATTTATCATCGTCTTCTCATCCACAGCCACCCGATAAATATCCTTAATCATGTGTACACGCATTGCTTCATCGGACTCTCCAAACGTTAATATGATTCAAATGCGCTGACAACACGAACTGCAGATCAACATAAATCATTTTGAGGCGAGTGATGATAAAATTATATGTATGTAATAAATTGCATCTCTAAAAATTAGTGACCAACTGTCAGCCAATTATGCGCATTTGTAAACTTCCAGCCAATACTAAGTGGTGATATTAGTTTGTGATAACACAAATTCATAATCTTTAACAGTCTTTTATGTTAATGAAAATGGTTCATTCGGTATAATTATTGTCGGAATTGGGGGAAAGATATGGACAGAAAGTAAATGGGAATAAATGTTATAAATGTCAATTTAAAAATGCGACAAAAAAAAATAATGATCCATCTAGCAAAAAAAAAAATCAGGATGGATATTGGATAGTGGTAGAATAATTATGGAATAATGATCGTTCTTCTTTTCGTAGAAAGTGCTCAAAACTCAAATATTAAAATAAATTGTTTAATAATAATTGAAATTCATATCGCCACAAATCTCATTATCTTTCTTATGAGCTCATTATAATTTTCAAACAACCATTAAATCATAAAATAAGTATCATTGCATTAATTTGCTTAAGGGATAAGATGTTTATTCTTGTCACGATTGCATTCTTAATAATTTGATTGCATGGGATGTGTTTGATGTGGATATTTTTTGTTACAAAAAACTGTCGATTTGAAAAGTTCAAAATTTGAAATATATTTATCTCAAAACTTATTCGACGATTTAAACATAGTGTTTCTTTATGCTATATATTAAAACTCACAACACCCAACGCTTTTTAATTTTTAGACAATAATAATTTGAAAATGGTCCAGTCGAATAATGTTATATTACCGCGTCAATTTGAAAAATATGCTTTCCTAAATTGATAGACGATTACTTTTAAACTTTATCACCCTATTTCGCAAAATGTCTCAACTCTCAAATCCGTCTTAAAAAAAGTAAATCTGTTAGGTTATGGGAAGTCAGAAAAAAGGATTCGTTAAAAATCCAAGCAGCGCTCGGTACGGTTCGTCTATATAAAATCAGCAAGTAAACGCGTTTATTTGTTGTTTATAGAAACTCTATAACACATTTTAGCCGGAATTATTAAAAAGACCCAGCTTCCGAAAAGTAACAAAACACGATTTAAAAAGTTGTCAAAATAAAGTGACCAACAATATAGGGACAATCAAACTCCAATCACCCCATACAAAATTGCCACAAAAAATGGTCTTATAGGTGTCAATATAAAATACAATGAACACGCAATGAAGTGCCACAAAAGAGTTCATAATTTTCACATCTGTGCGTGGTAACACAAACAAACGCCGCATCAGACTGGGAGCTTCCAGTATTCAGTCTAACACTTTGGCAAATGGCTGCGTTCAGGAGAAAATCGACAATATGACACACAGCTGCATTGTTCGGCGTCTCCATTGTTTAGGATTTGTGAATACATTGAATGGACGTTACATCTGCCATATACGATATACGTGTACTCGTCGTATATTGAGTGCTGAATACGTCGAATTATTTCACTCCCCTCTAAAGCTCCGTTGTGCTCCACACATTGCAAAAATTCTTAAAGAAGGTGAATATGGTACATCGCATATCACGAGTTCACCACTTCATGCGAACACACGTATATAAGCTTGTGCATCCTTATAGAATATAGACAATGCATTAAGATTAACCGCGTTACATACGAGTACATAGTTGGAGATTAGAGATACTCGAAGTACGCGGTGTTTTGCGGCATTCTCCGTTCGTGGCGCCAATATGGCTACTAGAGAGAAAAGTTTGTCGCTGAACAACGTTGCACTTCGTAAGCTTATTGTTTTAACGACGATTGACACTAAGGTATTGACGCTTTTATGAAAGTTCATAGTTTAATGTTACTTAGTATAAATTGATGGAAATGTGGAGTACTGTAGCCAATCCAACGTGAAACTAAAGTTGATAAAGTTCTTGTTTGTTAAGGAATAAAATTGCAAGTGAGAGAAACATTAAATCAGTTAAGTTTTACAATCTGGGATTCTGGGAATCCAAAATAATTAAACTTCAATTTTGTAACTTGGATTTTTGTACAAACAAAGTTAATTTTAAAGAAAATACAATGACAAAAGTTTTGAGCGTTTTAAAGCTTTTGCAGTGTTTTTTTTGCCAGCATTGATTAAACATACTACCAGGTACAATAGTACATATTTCTGTTATCGATTAAGGATCATACATTTAAACTACAACCTACAACATATAAGATATGCAATAAATGGCTACATCCGCTAATCTACTTTCATTGTCACTGTTTCGCAGTCCTTTAGAAATGCACAGCTTAAGCGAAAGAATCTGTTTCCTTATCAGCAAAGAACAACCGATTAGCTTCCACGCCATTAAATTCTCACGTTTGATTGCCCACCTAATTTGCGTTACCTTTAAGCTATAACGACTGCATTGCGTGCCATTCATTACCTTCGCCATTATTCCAGCCAATTTGGCCACAATGAGTAATCGTATCGCTCCAAAGTTCCTCAAGTAATCGTATCGCTCCATTACAAAGAGTGCAAATTCCTAAAAGACACACTGCTACAAACACACACACACACGCATACACACACACGCATACACACGTTCGCTTGTAAACATCCGCAATTGATAAGTCACATTTCGCAAAAGAGCATCCTGCCTCGCCACATTGTTAACGTTTATAAAACGAAATATAATCGCATTTTAATTTAAAGTTAATCATAAAATATTTAAATGCGTGGAAATGAATTTAAATCTTCTTCATTAGGCGCCTTCATCAATCTTTGTTGGATGTGAAGACGTGAGTTTACGCGTATTCTTATCTTGTTTACGATTTTTGACAGTGTATTAAAAGCGCGCGATGGCAAGAAACACTGATTTTAGACAGCATTTCATAAGCTTCCTTCCTTTTATGGAATATGAGCTTCGAAATGTGGAGTTTGCCAGATATAAGGGATTAAAATGTTCTTCTATTAGCTTCGCCCTCTAAAACATTAGTTAGCATGGCACATCTCCTATAATGTAAAAGATCTGATCTTATACTTAAGATCTATGAACTGAATATTAAGATAGACTTCATTGACCTAACAACCTTAAAAATTGTATAACAATCTAGAAATAAAGGGCTGAGCTTTGCTTTGGCTTACTGATTTCCAGTCAATTCCATTAGATTCTCTATGACTAAACCGCTGCAAGGAGCAATACGATGTTCAATGAACTATACGAACTTTACTTGAAGAATTAAGCTCTTCTTCAACAATTTGATCAAAGTGTATTGAAGATAGTGATGAAGTTTTGAGCTGAAACTCCTTAAAAACAACTTTAAAATTTTTGTTATTGCTTAAGTGGCACTTTAATAATTCTTCTGACTAGAGAAATTAAACCAGGATTTTCTTCTTAATATTTTTTCAGTTCCTATTTGCTGTTGAAAATTTAAGTATAAATAAACGTTTCGTAATGACTATAGCCAATTGCTGTCTCAGTGATATCATTCGTCATGCGAGCTAATAAGTGGTACCATTTCATATTTTATATGCATGTTAAAATGAGTTATGCTTGAGTTGAACGAATACGAGTTGCATCGAGATTAAAACACATCGCTAAAGTCTGAGAAATGAGATGAGCTTTTATGGCATCATCAAAAGTTTAATTACATTTTTATGTGCTTTTATTTAAGAAAACTTGTTTTACTATGAAAGAAGAAGTTGTACATATGTTGGAAAATGTCAAGTGTTAACGTGCTAATTTTCTAATTATTCAAGGAAAGTAAATTATGAATATGTGAACATCTTGGGTTATGTCGTATATGAATGAAGAATAAGTTCATTTACTTCACACTTACCATAAACCGGTAAAATGTGCATATGGCAGATCTGAAATGTATTTAATTATTTACTCATCAAAAAAGCCATGTCTAGAGCCTTTAAAATCAACCTATTACCCATAATTGAATGTTAGCGTGGATAAAAGTGCACGTCGTAGATGTATACAAAGGCGACATTGTAAAAATGAAGTGCAAGTTTATGTAAATTTAATTAAACTGACTTAAGTGCTGACCCAGGTAATAGGCATGACTAATGTGCATGTTGAACAACAGTGGAAAAGCTCATTACAGCTGAAATACATTTAGTGGTTTTAGAAGCCAAACAGTTTCAACTGTAGGAAATACAACAACTTCAAAGTTGTCAGCAAGAAGGTGTGCCGAAAGGGTCGGTTTTACGTGGGAGGTTACGCTAAGTAGGTAGAAAAACAATATCGGCATAATCGTTAGTTTTTAGTGTCCACATAAAGTAAACTTGTCGTTTATCGGCAAGCAAGTTCACATAGCAGTGTTATTGAGAGAAGAATTTTTATAATTTATAAAGATGTTTCGGCGATAAAATTTAACCACCGCTCAAGGTGGAAGGATAAAGACAACGCAGAATCAGATGTAGACACATTCTTCTGTGTTTTTCCATTCTTTTATAACAATTTTTTTTTAGCTGAGAAATATATTGAGAATATTTTGGTTTTATTTTGAACCCAAAAAAAATCTTAAAAAGCCAAGCGATGTAGTGTTAAGGTGCAAATTCGGTCTGCAAGCTATTTGCAGCTACATTTTAGTAGAGTTTAGTCAAAGAAGTGATTTTTACTAATTGAACAATACAAGGGCGATATGGGATTCTTTTTTTATCCGTATATTACCTGAGCACCACAATGTAATTGTATCAGTTTTCTATTAACATCATTCGTCCATCGCCAAATTAAATGAAATAAAAGAAACCTCTTGATTCCGCCAGAATGCAGTTTGCTTTGTAATCGTCTAACCCTGTGCTGTAACACTGGAAATACCATTCTTACATTATTTATCCGATTTTCTGAGTATGTAAGTTTCTCACAGAATATCCCCTGCGTCTAACTGATAACACGACATCAATCGAGTTTCTTTATATTTGTTACAATACTGAAACACAAACATATAAGATGTACCTTCTTCTTGCGAACTTTTAAGTTTGCACTCGTATCGTACATTATTTGGAATGAATTACAGAATGTTTTGAGAATTCCATGAGGATTGATGTCACATTTTATCTT
>JANSTS010002034.1:20642-30772 GCA_026546915.1 Sylvicola fuscatus
GGAATTGATTTTCACATCAATTATATATGATTTTTTATAACTAGAAAACATAAAAATGTTTTTATGGTTTCCAAAACAATCAATTTAATTTGGTATATGAAAAATAAACAAAATTTTGTGATAAAATATAATATTCCATTTGAATGAAGATACGATTACAAACAATTGTCAAGCAATTTCGCGATATCTTAAAAATATTTCAATATATTTTCTACTTGGTAATTTAAAAAATCATAATCGTTTAATTGGTTGGCTTAATTTTATCATTGAAGCAAATAATCTGATGAATTCAAACAATTTTAGTTTCATTAAATGAAAATGTTATCCCGCAATTGATTTTTGTCAATTCTATTGAAATCTGCTAAATACTTCTATTACTGTTTATAATATTTAGAATCAAAGGAAACTTAAGTTTAATTCTCATAATTGAATTTTGATCAATAAGCCATGTATCTTAAACTTAATTGAAAAATTATTAGTAATTTCGAACTACAGGAAATATTATTTTGGTGAAACAAAAACAGAAGTTTGACTCATCCATTGTTAAATACAATTTTCTTAATATTTTTACAATAAAACAAGGGAAATACGTAAAGTGTAAAGTAATAGTCAGTAAATAAAGCTTATATGAAGTAATGTCGGTAATACCAAGAAAAACGAAGCTGATTTCCCGTTTTTTTGTGTTTTAATTTAAACGTACGAGTACAAAAAAAAACAGGTAAAATCGTTAAATTATGATGATTGACAACGAAAATTACTGGCAAAGGTGTTAATATGTGAAGAAGCTGTGTTAAAGAAGATCGCATGTATTTAATGAAATGAAGAATATATTATGGGCTTTACACTAATATAATCTCAAATTAGGAAATTCGGAAGTTTAATAGAACCTGTTTGATTCTTGAGAACTCTTGAATTAACACAATAAAAAGTCAATAAGAAGACAGAAAAGAGGTAAGTAAGAAGCTAAATGATAAATAAGATGGATACCAAAACAAACTGTATGAATGTATTTGTTATCGAACATAACTCACATAACTCAAATAAAGCTCAAGGTAATCGTCAGCTGACTGACCCCTTCCACAGATCACAAAGCTTCGCGGAATTTTACACGAATTTGTGCTGCGAATTCGCGTATAGTTTAAGTTTATTCGTTGATCAAATTACACGCTCTGTTCACCAAATTAATATGAACATTTTTCTCGGTTTTGTCGCTGCTGTGATTTGTAAGTTAGATTCGTTCAATATCCGTATCTGAGTACTTGTGGATTATAACCTTTATTTAATTGCATAATTTCGATTACACGAATTATCAGTAGATATTGATAAATGTGTGCGTGTGTAAAATACTGAAAAATTATCGCACAAAAGCCGAGTGGAAAGTGTAAACTGAAAGCCCAGTCATTGTACATCTCTTTGGAGACGTTTCAGCTAATAATTTCTACATAAAGTTTTTTCTTTTCTTAAGGCATTTTTAGCATACAAGTTCAGATGAGTAGTGCTATGAATATCGCTTATTTTGATGAGATCAAAGATTTACCAAACAATCCGAATGTGCTTCTTATTGATGTACGCGAGGCGGCTGAGCTGAAAGAGACCGGTTCCATTCCTACCAGCATCAATATTCCACGTATGTTGAAAAAAATGTTTAACAATTAAACAGGTAGTGATAGTTTGTGGTGGAAAGTCATTTACATATTTTGTCTTACATAGTGAAAGTTTTATAATGGTGTCAATTTTTTATCAATTGTTTTTGTTTAGTGGATTTCCTTTTTATTGCTCTTTTCTTTAATATTTTTGTCTTATCTGTGTTTGGTAACCATGTCTTGACAGTTGGCGTTATCGATGATGTTTTTAAAAACACTAGTTCCGATGACTTCAAAGCAAAATATGGACGAACCAAACCAGGTTTTGATGATCCAATCATCGTCAGTTGCCGCAGTGGAAGGCGTTCTGCATTAGCCTATGAACTTCTTGAAAAGCAGGGCTATACCAAGTAAGTCAATTTTATTAGACTGATAATTTTAGTTAAAAAAATGTTTGATTTTCAGCTTGAAGAACTATGAAGGTAGTTGGCTGGAATGGGCTGAAAAGAACGGTCTAAATTAGTTTGTTTATTATTGTTAATTGTGAAGCAATAGTTAGTGTTATAATAGTAAAAATGAAATAAAAAATAAAATTTATTAAGTAATAACATTGCAAATTAAACTATTAAAAACTGAATTTGTGAATATATGAGATATAATATTATAAAACGTCCAAGATTTTATTGACCATTAACAAAATTTTAGTGAAAGCCGGAGTTGAAGCTGTTAAACTGGAATAGAGAATATAGGATTTTCCAAAATAAAGGGGGTTTTTTTGGTTTTTATTATGGACATAATTTTGATGCAAGATTAGTTCTCTATATATGATTGTTATCTTTTATATTCAAATCATATCTTTAAAAACTCACGAAAGAAATACATTTCAGGACTAACTAAATACCCCGAAATACCAATAAAAAAACAATAATATTAATCAACATTCCTCCCATTACAAATTGATTACTCCTTATATCTCAGGATCATGTAGCCAAGCCGCGCCTCCCCAAAACGATTCTTGCATAACAAAAGCCGAAAGCTGCAGAAAACGCTTTTCCGCCTTTCCCTACACTGCATGCATTTCTGCCAACACAGCACCCACCAGTCTGCCACATTATAGAATTAATTTCGCTGAAGCAGATCCGCCGGCATATAAGACGCTTTTATAAATTGAGGCAATTTTTTCGTTTGTGCGGTCTCATTTTTTATTCCGCCGGCATCATGGGTGATGGCAGGCAGTCGTCGTGTATGCAAATGTGCACACCACGCCAAACTCACAAACACAATTCACATGAAATGCAGATATGTTGCACATTATGCAAGCTGCATTTGAAAATTTTAAACATTTATTTGTCGATATCCGATGTTTTGTGGACGAGAAACGGCATCAGCCGTGGAGTGGGTGGCACAGCTTCGCGAGTATTTTCGCTATTTCTGTGCGCGTGAATTCGGGGGGTATGCCAGAGTGTCGGCGGCAAACCAAAATAGGCAGATTGTTCCGATAAACTGCATTATAGTTGGATGCTTTGAAAAATGTTCAATAAGCAGTATTTTTTTTTGTGTATTCACTTTGGCATGTGTGCCAGGATATTATGGTGTTTGCTGTTCTGTGTCGTTTGCCATTTGGCGTCGTTATTGTTGTTTTGGTGTTCCGGTGTGGATGGTTGTTGTTGTTTGCGCTTCCACAACAAATTGAATCTGTTTCCAAATTTATATGGTAAATGAATAATCATTTCAATTTTGGATTTTGTGCGTGTTTATTTGAAACTCGAGGGACTATAAACAAGCCTCAAACTAACTAATAAACTGGACCCATACACGAATGACCTCTTCTGTGCTTTGGAGGAATGTTGTAAAATGGAATGACCATCATATTATTAGTTTATTGTTGTTTATTGAATTTGGAAGCGAGGACATGATTTAATACCAACTAGTTGTTATTCAAAAAGCGTTGAAATTCAATTAATAATTCATCGAATGTAACTACAAAATTCTTTAAAAACACTTTAAATGTCGTAAATAAACGAAGGCAAGAGCACGACCCTTTCCAAAATGGTTTGTTCCTTCTACAAATCCTACAAATATAATTTCTCCATCAATCACTCAACATCACTTCCTCATCCCTATACAATTTGAATTTTACATAATCAGAATCTGCAGTCTAATATGAGCAATATTTTCTCAGCTTAAGAATACTAAATCAGTACTTAATTATGCATTTGACTTCATGAAATTTCCCTTTGAAAGTTCCCATCCACTCCATCTACTTTTTATATTAAAATATATGTTTATGGGAGCACCCATTAAAAACTTTTCGCTTCTTGCTGTCTGGAAACAACAACACCGCAAGCTCGCAGCTCGCAGCTTCCAACTTCCGAACGGAGAAGAAAGTACGCAGTATGCCCCCATCCACTCCCACTCCCACACTCACATCATACATAATGCGGCATTTTAAAGACGTTTTGCATATTTTATTAATTAATATTCAGGAGGAAACAACATTGTTTTAAATATTGAACAATAACTTTGGAAAGTTTCAGTCGGCATGACTCACTGAAGCGATTACACTGAAGCGGCACAGCGAAGCTTATCACATATCATACATACAGCGGCGTCGCGCTCATCAGTATCACAGTCGAGACTAACTATAGGACGTTCATGATAACAATGGGAAAATGATGAGCTACATGTGCACTGACCGCAGCTTAAAAAAAAAAAAGAGCCGAAGATAAAGAAAACTCGCGCACACACAAAAAGTCCCGGAAAAATTTAAATCATAAAAACTACAGCAGGAGGCTGGATGGTGGGTGGTGGATGTAGACGAGACACAGCACTGCCGATGTGAGACGGCTCATGAGTCTCTTCCTAAGCGGCTGTAAAGTTCACATCGTAATATGTATAGTTTGCAAAGACATAGACGAGACTGCAGCTTTTTAAACGGCGTTCATCATTGTGGGGGTGGTGCAAAAAAGCGCCCTGGCGCCCTTTCTATGCTGGGTTTTATGGCAGTCAGTGCGCCAGTAAGCTCGCATGTGAAGTAAACTGTAAAATTACTTATTCCCTTTCACGTCGCCTACTATTTATCCCATTTTATGGTTGCTATTTCTGTTCTGACAATTTATTTAAAAGTTAACAATATAGCAAAGGACTGCAAAGGATGCGAATAAAAGCGTGTGTGCAGGCGCTTTCACCGGCTTAACTGCTGTGTTTTCCATTTCCATAGCTAACGGGTGGTTACTATGTGTTCTGTACTCAGTATTCAGTCTCGACGTGTGTCTTTAATAAATAATACAAAAGCACATAAAGTGTATACAAGTAATTTAGTGAGCAGGAAATGCATTTTGCTACCGGGGATCTAATGACTTGTCAGGTGCAGATGTATTGTTTGGGAATTGCCATAATAATTTTGAATTGCAATTTTGGAGAATTTTTCCTTGAAATTCTTCCCTAAGATAAATTTCATGATTGAACCGATGGCAGGTCTTTGACGTTACGTTTCATCCAGTGATCACATTACCTTTTCAACCATTCAATTACTTAGTTATCTTACTTTCAAGTCACTAGGATCTATTTTAAAGGTTCTGTTTATATTGAAATGGATAGTAATTATTTATTTTTAAGAAATGCAATAAACATTTCCACATTTTTATACTAACAACTCTAACAAATACGTTCACAGTTTGGCACATTACTCGAAAAACGACTATTATTGCCTTGTGGAAGAAAAGGGGAAACCACCGAAAACATGGCAATTAATTTTGGTGCATCGCCAAGTCATCTATTTGCACCCAAAATGGAGGGCTTCCAAAAATGCTACTACAAGCTACAACATTGGTTGTACACTTGTTAATTTGGCTGTTACGTCAAGTCCTATTTATTTCAATTTATCAGAACATTTTGATTGTTTTATCAGTTTTTCCTTCTCTAATTGGCAATTTTTAAAACATTGTTAATTTTTTTATTGTCAATTCTCAACAATTATAATAAAACTCAATAAAACAATTTAAACAATTTGATTTGGGCAATTTGCCGCGGAAAAAATTAATTGATGTTGATAATTTTATGAAATAATCTATTTTTTCGCCCGGTTATTTATTTTTTATCTTTTGTGGTATTCTGAAGAACCATTATTCAAGGTCTAAATAAAACATTAAATTAAAATCTAAAATATTTAGTTGCAGAATCTATTTATGCCTTCAAAACTGAAAAATAAAAAAATAATTATAATTTTACCTTATAACGGCATAAAAGCTTTTATTAGAACAGAACTTAAATACAAGTTAATTTATATTTTAACAACTTAAACAAATATTCACCGACGTATAAGAAATATTTCTTTGATCAACAAAATTATAATATTAAAATTCTCAAGGTCAAATTCTTATCTCTGTAAGGTCAATTCTCCTCATTGAGAGAATGGAACGCGACATTGTTTGAAACAATTTCTTAGTCAAAATAGCTAAGACTCCGTAAAACTACAATTTGCTGTTCCCAACCAGGCACTCACGCACCAATCCAACCGCATACTTGGCAGTGCCAGGTGCAGTAGTCACTCCGTATCCTCCATGACCATAATTGTGAACAATCTTCGACGAATTTCCACCAGCTGATTTTACCACCTCCATTTCAACTCGCACCGGGTCGCGATGCGGCCTCAAGCCGACCAACTCGCGCAATACCGGCGCCGACTTCAATGCCGGCAGCATACTCTGACAACGTTCGCGGATGGCCATCGAATCATATTTAGACACTTTCAAGTCGTAGCTATCGTACTGACGGCAACCACCCAGAGTGACCCCCTCAAAACCGGGAACAATGTACGTGTCATAATCACCGTAGAATGCAGTCTTGATCCATGGTGCGTGAACTTTAATCACCTGACCCCTAATGGGCACCAATCTTCGATCCTCGCACAGATACTTAGCTCCCAGACCAGAGCAGTTGACAACAACGTCAAACTTGTCGGAGATTTCACTTAAATGTTGTACAGTTTGTTGCTTGATGACACCACCAGATTGAAGGAATTTCTTTGCTGCCCATGGCTGGTATAAGCGGCACTCAGCCACTAGAGTTTGAAAGAATGAGCCGTATTTCCAGTCACCGGGGCACAGCTTCAGTTCGTCTTCAGTGGCGCTGCGGTACAGTGGAAGAATTTTTTCCAAGTAATCATTCTACAAAAATTATATTACATTGAAACTGTGTTGTTTTTCTTTGGTTACGGATTTTAAAAGCCACTTACCCTGACCATGTGAGGACTGGTTGTGGAGAAAATGTAACCTGACAATTCTGTCACTCCAGCCACAGACGCCTCCGCAGTCAGACGTAAATCATTCCAGTAATTGTAAGCATCACTTATCCATTTTCTGTCAGAAATGTTTGAAGCAAAATTTAGCCACAGTTCCATGAATGTTAGGCACATTATAATTACCTTGTTATGTCCTCAGTGGGACCACTGAAGCTGGTGCTTGGCCGAAAAATGCCAGCCGCAACCGCACTTGTTGTGTCAGCTTCGAATTTATCGGCCACAATTGTGACTTTTGCGTTGCGAAATTCATTCTGCAGCTCAAGGGCGGTAGTTAAACCCACAATTCCGGCGCCAACGACTCCAAAGTGCATCTTTACTTATGTTAATTTTGTTACTGTCACCCGCAAAGTATCTGGCCACTGCCAAGTGCTGAACTCGAGCAACTGAAAGTGGAAAGTTGGCTGTGGCTAATCGGTGAGTGTCAGCACTTGGGAGAGATAATGATAGCGTTCTATTTTTGTTGATTGTTTATTATGAGCGCGATTGCTCGTATGTTATATGTCTCAGCATATGTGTCTGTCTTTATTATTGTTTGATTTGCCTTTTGTCGCGCAAGTGGCAATACGGAATTATCAATATTGAATATGTTTGTGGTGGCATGTGTGTTTAGTGTAGTTCTTTTGATAGTTTATGACGTTGAGTTTAGTTATGGCGCTTCAGTATAATATGGTTTTATCTCTAATCACTAATGGATTCAGCGGATAAATAATTTGATTAGCGATTTGTTAATAGCTTAATAAAGATAGAGTTTATATGATTATATTATCCATCATCTTGCAATTGTGTTTCCTACTTTAATGTTAATTATTATTGGGTATACCAATTTTATTTCGAGTGTAAATGACATCATAAAATAAAGTTGACACAATAATAATTATCATCATGTCTGTTTGATAAAACTTTCTCTTTCGACTTGTATATTACTTTATCTTAACTGTCTTCACAATCAAATAAATATTTTGTTTAACTAACATATATATTCTTTAAGTAATATGGTATTTTCCATTCATATACTTGGAGTTTGTTGAAAACCTAAAACCGCCACATATATTTCAAATTAAGTTTTATCATTTGATATTATCTGTGGATAATAGCTATATTCCTTAATTTGCTCTAAAAATATATTAATTTTATTATAGAGTTTATTAAAATAGTTTAAGTTTAGCAACTGAAACGAGAAATATGAATAAGTAATACTTCTGACCTAACAACATTTACTAATTATAAAAAATAGATTCAGAACATATTCTCTGTAGCTTTACCACTTCTCATTATAAAATTTAATCATAACATTTAACCGTTAAACAAATAAAGGAATACAATTTACCTGGCAAAAGCAGTTAAATGTTCAATCTACACCACGTGATTTTACAAATTTTAGCAACGTTTTCAGAATAATCCGCACATGAGTGAATCATTTCAGTGCGGCAGTTTGTATAGTTTCACGAGCCTGCTTTTTAAGCAATATTTTTTTTTTGTTAATTACATACTAAAATCCGTGATTTAATTATGCCGCCACGCCAAAACAGCAGCCACTAGCAAGACCAAGTGGAACAAAAGCGCGATAGCCGGCAATTCCCGCCGAAACATTAAATGTATAATTGACGTAATGCATGCGGAGTGTGTCCGTTGGAAGCTTAATATCGCCTGAAGCTGAGCAGGAGTAGCTGAACAGGAGTAGCAAAATGAAGAAATTAATGTCGGCCAGATTATTAAAACACGTACGAAAACCGTTGCCGACAAAAGAACTGAAGCTAAATTAACCGTCGTACATCCAGGTACATATAGGTATAAAGCAACGTTTGCACTCACATGGGCGTAAATGTAATGTACAGTGTGTGTGGGAGGGTGGGTATAATTTGGGCTTCCCCATTAGCTCGTGGGTGCTTTACAGCTCTTTTTAAACTCACCCTGAGCTCTAGAGCCACACAAAAAGCACACTCTAAGTGGAATATAAATTCAATTTCGCCATATTCAACTACCCCGCTGGGGCTTTTGTTATTTGGCAGTAGAAACGTATATGCTCACATGTGAATACATAAAAGTGCATAACAGCAGAAAAAGTCGCCCTCCAAACCGAGGACTGGTCTCGGTAATGGATACCGGTATCCAGAATGCTCGGGCAGTATATCTATTATCATAATTTGCTGACCTTCTACTCGTGAATTAAACATTTTTCGGTAAGGATGATTGTGACCCTTTCAGACATTCGAAAAGCTCGTTCACGGCTAAATTGGATGCCCTAAATGGAAACAATCTGTATCCAAGGGAAGTGGTGCTTCATAATTAGTTCACTAGATCACCATTTCTACTACAATTACAAGTAGACACACTCTAAATACAATTAGCTTTAATAATTATTTAAATTAAAGCTCGCGGAGGGTGGGGGGTGGCTTCAGTTTCAACATCCAACTTTACCACCACCACACCGGTTAAGGCGTTCACGTATTCCAAAAAAGAAACTTAATTGTGTTGTCAGCACATAAAACTTTTCCCTAATTACACTAATTGTTTGCACGTTCTCAACCTAACATTTTGCAGTAAGACTTGTGCAGCTGGAAGGTCGTGTATTTGCAGACATGTTTAACTACATTAATATAATTTTTCTGGCCTTTCTTTTGGCTAAGGAACCTATATTTGGTGTAAGCGAATCTTTCGGGTTATAACTAGCCGGGGCCTAAATAATAATGTCGTTTTTGGCAAAGCATCGCTCAGTAATGAAGACGTGGCAAACATGTGTGTATTCACAGTAAAGTGTGGAGTGTGAGACGGATAGTAGACATTCAACGGACGGGTACAGCAGATAAATAGCGTCCAAGGATGAGAGGACCCCGTCCGGTCCTAGTGAACGTACGTGTATAACAGAAAAATTAGTGTGGCACTAGTTGAGGGGTATCCTTGCCCAAACGAGCCGTCTAATGGTATGGCGGCTATAAACTTTTACCCTGCGGAATTGTGTTTTTACATTATGTTACCATGCATTTGCCAGCAATATGGTCATGACCAGCCGTCGACGTGGTCGCACCGGGTCGGTAATTTCTGCAAATGAGGCCGGTTCGTTTCCTTTGCAGTCCTTTTCGCGTCATTGCACAGACAAATTTACTGAATCTAGCTTAATTACAGGACATCGGTGGGGTATGGAAGAATTCTGGCCGGTCCTCCACGATAACAAAGACTACGTCATTTATTAAATGGCATGGCAGTTTAGAATTTTGCCTATCGCTTAGATATATCAGCTTTGTGGC
>JANSTS010002045.1:0-11570 GCA_026546915.1 Sylvicola fuscatus
TAATTACGAGTGACATTGATGCAAGGATATCCATTTTGACGTGTCCACGAATACAAAACCGTATTTATATCAACATCATCAGCCAAGGATCCTGTCTTGTCCTCCTTAATGGCTTGAGATAAGCCAGCGAAAAGATCCTCTTCAACTGCTGCTGAATACTCCCTGTAAAAATATTTAGATTAGACAAATGAGATAATCTTTTATTAGTCTGTTACATTTTATCCAAATAGTATTTCAGTCCCTTGGTAAAAGTTGCATCGGTAATTGCATTTTGCCACATTCGAAGGACGCATCCGGCTAAGTTAAAAGTCATCAATTAAAATTCTTCTTAATAAATAGAAATGAGATCATACATTTGGCGTAGGCGATATTGTCGAAGACTCGTGCAACAGCGGTAGGACTCTCAATATAATGAGTCATTGGCCTTAAGGTCCCTGAATCAGCACTCATAACATTTTGACAAGTGCCGACAGCGTAGTGATCCATCATATTCCATTCAGGGTGAACCTGGAAACAAAATTATTGGTATAGGAAATGTTTTACTCAAGCAATTATGGCAATATATGCCAAAGATAACTGAACTGTTAACGCTTAGGAAATGATATGGATTATCTTTCGATCGGTTCACATGACTGATTAGACGAAATTTCATTGAATTGCGCAATACTTACCAAATGTACTCCGTAAGTGCCATAAAGAGAAGCAAAACCCTCATTGAGCCAAATGTATGTCCACCACTTTGGGGTCACAAGATTTCCGAACCACTGATGAGCAAACTCGTGAGCAATCAGACTTGAGATGCTCGTCTTGGTGTTGTAGGCCGAGTACTTTTCGCTGAAAAGCAAGCCAGCCTCCCTGTAGGTGACAAGGCCCCAATTCTCCATGGCGCCAGCCGAAAAGTCTGGAATAGCAAACTGGTCCATTTTCGGCAGATCATACTTGACGTTGAGATAATCTCCGAAAGCGTCCAGGACATCGCATGCGAAATCCATGCCATATTTGCCGTCATCAATTAAAGTCTCCGCAGAAAACAAACGGTGTTGGATTCCGGTGGAGCTGGCTTTGGAAATGTGCGGAAAGTCGGACACTACATAGGCGATCAAATATGTGGGCATTTTCGGCGTTGTCTCAAAAACAGTTGTGATGGTTCCTTCTGCAATTCTTTATTGGAAATACCAATATTAATCTTCTGGTGGTGACTTCATCTTGAGATACTTACGATGGCGTGGTTGACTTTACAGGCATGTTGCTTTCAGCCGAAAATGTATTTCCGTGTGTAATGGTAATGTCGAAGGTGGCACGTGCTGCAGGCTCATCGTAGCACGGGAATCCATGGCGAGCATCAGTTGTCTCAAATTGTGTGGTAGCCAAATAACTACAAAGAAACCATAAGATTCAAAACATATAAACACTTACACAATTGACTTACACTCGATTACCAGCGCTGTTTATGTATGAGGACCGATAGAATCCGGCCATGTCTTGTCTTAGGACCCCGGTGAATTGAACATGCAGAACATATCTGCCATTTGCCTGAAGCAGGCCTGGAACATTGATCACTAGGAATTCGGTGTCGGCCTCTTCGTCGAAATCGACATTTGGCAAAACGGCGGTGGTGCCTTCCAAGCGAACACTCACTTCAGTTATGGTCAGTTGTCGGGAATGGATGGTGATGTTGTTGGTGGATTCAAGAGCAATCAACGTGATTTCGACAGTTCCTTCGAAATTAAAGTCGTTTTGATCTATTCGGGTCCACAAGGCCACGTCATAATGCTCGGGGATCGTATTGTTGGGCAGTCGGTAGCCAATTTCAGTTGTCTGAGCACTTACTGTGCCAAGGGCCACAAGGGCAACACATAAAATCGGGGCGAACATGTCGCCAGCAAGACGGATACTTTAATACTAATTACGGATTGAAGATGAGTGTCCAAGGAATACTTCGAATAATCTCTTTGAAATGCAATATCTAATGTTATCGCTTCAATAAAGTTGTTCAACTTAATTCTGGTTGATTTAGAGTGTTGTTTTGTAATTTTTATTGCTCGTACAAAGGAAGGTATCTAATCTTTGAGTAAAGTTATTTTTAGGTATATTGTTGGCATCTTTATAAAATTCAGTGAAAGCCCAGATTTATCTACTTACGTGTCAAGATAGAAAAATGACTCGTTTATTGGTTTATGAAGGTCGTATCTTCAGTTTTATTTTACTGATTTTAATTATTTATCTTTATATTTAAGATTCACAACCTATCCAGTTGATTTTTTCTTTTAATTCTGAAAAAAATATCTTAAGAAATCAGGTTCTTTATACAATAAATCATTTTATTTCAATAAATAAATCTTTCGATCATCGAACATTATAAATTAGAAAATATTTCTCAAAAACACAACAGCAACTGTAACAAAAGTTGCCAGTGACACCGACATCGAGGTGGCGCTATCGGGCTCAGGGTCTGGTTGATGTTCTTCTAGGAAAGTGTTGAAGATAGGTCCATGTGCTGAGACCCACGCAAAATTAGCAGAAGTTACTGCAAGACTATTCGTCTGAGAATCTTGGGTCATTGTAGAAGCATTTAGAACTTCGGTATACTGCAAGAGAAAAACAAAAATTCTAAGACCTTTCTTAACACAAAAACGTCTTGAAAATTACCGATTTCAGTAGGTCATCTGTAACAACGTAGCTGGCAACAGCACTGAGGATGCTATTGTATGTAGTTTCGCCGAAACGGCTCAAGAACGACGCCTTATACTCTTCATTTTTAAAGAATTCCAACACCTGTTCAACATGAAGGTTGCCACGAGTGTAGATGGATTGGAACATGCTCAATCTCTCTGCACGCGTCAGAGTGTAGTCAGCTGTGCTTCCATGGATGGCTTGCATCAAATTGTAAATGAATTCTTTGTCTTGTACGCATGACAACGTTGGAATGATCCTGCTGCGCTCAAAGGTATCAGTGGACGCCATAAGCTTATCAAAGACATATTTAAACTCTTCGGCCGTAGCGGTGCGGAGACCATTACAGAAGATGGCATTTTGGAGATTTGTCTCAATCTTATTTCCATTGGTGATTTCATCGACTAAGCGTTCATGTGTTTCAGTCAAGCACTGCTCGTGACCCATCGAACAGGCCAGGTTGATACCGACGGGACGCGCGTACGCGTTGAAGTAGAACTCATCAGCCACTGGTTTGACACCCATCTTGGTGTACAAGTTGCTAACGGTGTAACTAATGAATGCCTAAAAGAAATGTGGGAGTTTTTAATCTTCAGCGTATCGAAAAGAAGTGCAAAATTACCTTGTAATTTTCGTAGTCTTCACTTCCGGCCATCAGTCGGTTAACATAAGCCAGATTGTTGGACGCTGCTTGCCATGAAACATACTCGTCGTCGCTCTTCAAGTGTTGGAGAATGGACATGGCATGTGTGTAATTGAGCATATTGTAACGAGCAAATGTAAATGCATCATTAATAAGCTGAGCGCGATTGACAACGTTAATCTTCGAAGGATCAGCAATCAAAGCTTCACTGATCATTTGCCAGTTTCGTTCATCGTAGTTAACGCGATAATAGCCAGTTTGTTGATTGTTTAAAACGAGCCAGTCCTCTGCTTTAACAGTGCCTTCGAGATTGTGGGTAGCAGTCTTTGGCATCCAATCGATGGCTTCAGCATCAAAAGCAGTGTCTGATGCTGTAGAGTAGGAGAACGGGATCCACCAGGTGGCTGTGGTATCGGCACCGTCAATACGGAAAGGCTTTTGGGTCAGAGATACGGCACCGGTGGCGTAATCACGAGTGACGGTAACAAGTGGGTATCCTGATTGGCGTGTCCAAGAGTAAAACACCTCGTTTAAGTTCAAGGTCTCTTCAAGTGCTCCAGCCTTGTCTTCCTTAACGGCCTTTGACAAACCAGTAAACAGATCCTCTTCAACAGCTGATGAGTATTCCCTACAGAAATAAAAGTTTTAATTTTGGACATTGAATGCAATGACTTCCAGCTTACATCTCATCCAAATAGTATTTTAATCCCTTTTGGAATGTCGCCTCGGTGAAAGCGCCCTGCCACATACGTAGGACACATCCAGCTGTAAGAATTGTCATTAGAAATTAATTGGATTACTTAAAAAATTGTTCTTACATTTGGCATAAGCAATACTGTCGAAGAGTCGAGACACGTCGGTTGGGCTCTCCACATAATGAGTCATAGCGCGAAGAGTGCCGACGTCATTTGACATGACATTTTGGCAAGTATTTATGGCAAAATGTTCCATAATCTTCCAATCTGGATGAACCTACAAACAAACAGGCGGTTAGTTATCATCTGGTTATCAAATACTTATGGTGATTTGATAATAATAAGTCAATAAGTATTGAATTGCATCATCAGATCATTATACTCATCAATCACTTAGACAATTTTATCAGCGTTCTTACCAAATGGACACCATACACTTCAAACAGCGTAGCAAATCCCTCGTTCAACCACAGGTATGTCCACCACTTGGGAGATACCAAGTTGCCGAACCACTGATGTGCGTACTCGTGCGAGATAACCGTCGAGATAGACGTCTTGTAGTTGTAGGCAGTGGTCAGTTCGTTGTATAACAAGTACTCCTCTCTGTAAGTCACAAGACCCCAGTTTTCCATGGCACCAGCGGCGAAATCGGGAATGGCGTACTGATCCATTTTGGGCAGTGAGAACTTTACGTCCAAGTGTTTGGCGAGAGCTTCCAATATGAGTACACCCAAGTCCAGACTGTATTCTCCATCGACAATCTTTGATGGTTCGGAATAGAGACGTTGGGGAACGGCCCCAGCCGTATTTTTCTCAATATGTGCAAAATCTGACACTATGAAAGCAATCAAGTAGGTCGACATCCTTGGAGTGGTTTCGAACTCGGTGGTAACTGTATCGTCTTGTGTGCTGAATAACGAATTAGTTTTTAGAACATTTAAGACACAAAATTCTAAAAACTTACGATGGAGTGACGGATTTAACTGGCATGTTACTTTCAGCAAAGTAGCTACTTCCATGAGTAATGCGAATGGCGAATGTGGCCTTGGTGGCTGGTTCATCGTAGCATGGGAATCCGTGGCGAGCATCGGTCGACTCAAACTGAGTTGTAGCCAGCCAACTATTCAAAATCTCAATCATTTTATGATGTCATTTTTTAACTTTTCACTTTTACTTACGTTTGAACGCCATTCTTGGTGTAAGATGATCGGTAGAATCCAGCTTGATCGGTTCTTAGAACTCCTGTGTAGTTGATCATCATCACATAATTGCGATTTGGTACTAGCAAATTGGTCATTTGAACGGTGAAAAACTCTGTATCAGGATCCTCATCCCAATCCAGATCAAGATCGACCAAAGAACCACTTTCTCGGACAATAACATCAGACACAAGAAGCTGTCGTTTGTGCAGTGTAATGTTGTAGCTGGACTCCAAAGCGGTCAATGTGATCTCGACGTATCCTTCGAAATCGAAAATGTTTTGATCGACGCGAGTATGCAGCGAGATGTCATAATGCGTGGGAATTGTGTTATTTGGCAGGCGATAGTTGATGGCTTCATCGGCACGCGACTCAAACTCAGGTTCAGTATTCGCCAGGCGGTACAATGGCAGAGGATCCAATTGGGCACTGACGACGGTGCACGCCACTAGGGCGGCGATTATTGCTGATCGGAACATCTTTCCGAACTAACCGACTCCTTCGAACTAACCGTTCTCGAATTGGAATGGAAAGCTGTTCGCGGCTCGCCATATAAAGCGCGGGACTCAATTTCAAACAATGGGCCGCGGTTATCAACAACCACTTATCCACTGTGGCAGTAATCGCTTTATGATATGCAATTGCGCCGTTGTATTTAGATAGCAATTCCAATCAGTTGGCTTATTATGGGCAAAGTCCCCCTCGCCCGCCGTTATATAATGAAAGTTGCGATTCGAAGATCAATAAATAGATTATTATTCACATGAACCCTCACTTAATTAATTTCGTATTGTTTTTCGCCTAAATTCAATTGAATAGGTGGGCCGACATTTATCAGCCAAATGCAAATTTTCGTTTTTTTTCTGTCTGTAATTTGTAGGTGTTGTCGATTTTCGAATGTGTAAGTTGTTGAGGTGGCAATACTGATAAGTAGAGTAGGGCACTCGAAAGGGTTTGCCTCAGATAATATTATAAATAATTGTGTAATTATTTAAGATTACATATTTTAATCATCAGCACGTGATTCTAGTTGACATATTTTTTTAAAACTCAGAACTTCGAACGTGAAATGAGGCGAGAAAATTAGGTTTATCTCTATAGGAAAATTGGATCATAATTCTCATAAAATGCTTTCTTAAAAACGAGTCACACGATTTTCTAATTTCTTAATTTAAAAAAATACAATTAAATAATCTCAATGTCACCTTTATCTCAAAAACCCATTAATGGATGAGAATAAAATGAATTCAGTCAATGGAATTATTTTGGAATTCTTTAATCCACAAATGTCCTCTACATTGACGCGAAATAGCCTTTTGTATTGTCGACGACTTTTTGGTGATAAGATTACCGATACAAAATACTAATAAATCACACTTTTAGGCTAAAATTTGGCACCGAATGCCCATACATACCTAAATAAGACACATATTCGTATTGGCACAATGGAAAATCAATCATTTTGTTTGATACAATTAAACATTTCCATTGTTGTTTGCAGGCAAGGTTGAACATTCAGGAATGCACAATTCAGTTTGCTTGCTTACCCAATGACTCATTGCAAAACTTTGTTATATTAATCAATATTGTGAAATATTGTAGTTTTTATTGTATGTAATAATTGGAAAAAATACAATTTAATTGTTTTTGAAAAGTCACGTTCAAGGTCAAGCCAATAAAGTCATTTTTTGTCTCTAAAATAACTGTAACGATTTTAATCGTTACCAAATTTTAACTTGATGTAATATTGAGGAAAAAAACGTGTCGGTTGAAATTTGTTGAACATTTTTCAATTAAACTGAAACAAAAAAAGTTTTATTGGGCTAATTTAATGAAAGTGAAAATGGTATCGGTAAATTTCACTATATAGTTGATAGTTCTTTATCGGTAGATAACAAAATGTCAATAATCGATAACTGATAACAAAGATTGTAGTTGCGATGACAGTATTTTTTTTTATTAAAAACCTTATTATGATTATGAATAAGTTAACATTTTCAAATTTGAAACAAAAATAAAATTATAAAAGTGTGAGAGACAAAAAAAACCTGTAAAGTCTTAACTTAAAGACTCAAACGTCTTAAACTTATCGTAATTCAATGAAGTTCGTCCGTTTGCGTGTAATATTCCCTTATACTTATCACTTAATCATATAAGGACTTGATTGTCTTTCGCTTCCCGTTCTCCAAAAGACAGTCCACCCCACCGTCGCGTCGGGTCGTGCCATAGCGCGTCGCGATTCGACGTGTCTTTGATTTAATTTTCCAATCCGCTTGCGTTACAATTTCTCATTAAGAAAATTAAGAAAGCCGCTCGCATACACACCACACCCTGAATGTCAATAAGAAAACTGACAGGACAATACAAGGACACGACGACATGACACAAAAAGGGACGGATCCATTACGGTGGCGAAGTAACTGTCTTAAGAAATCTATAGGTTGTTTCGTCAGCAGACAACTTACCAATAAATTTACGCAATCAAAAACTAAATACATGTGGGTGGGGGTAGGGGGTGTTGGTTCTTTTTCTGTGCGACTGAGTAGCATCGTTGAAAAACAAAGACAAAAAAATGGTTTGCGCCCACAAAAGTAATTAAACTTTAATTAGGTTTTGCTTCGTTTGTTGATTTCAGTTCACACGAAAGATGATACAAATCAATGCTCGTGGAGGACTGAAGACGGCCCGAGAGATGCGATTGTGAATGAAAAGTGGCTTGGGGAAGCGACCGTACGCTTCAGTCGACATCTTCAAATCGTTATTGGCAAACAATGATTTGAAAATTCTAGCCGATTTATTGGTTTATTGGCTACAAAAAAATAAATACAAACAACTTACATACATTTTTCATCTCAATTTTGCCACAGTAGGACTAGAAAACCATGCCAGCAATGCTGGAACCCTTAGCAAGCTCGTTTTTTATCTATAACAAAAGGAATCAATTCAATTTCTGGTATAAAAAGAAATAATTTCCAGCAATCAATGATCAATTTGTTAAAAATTACCAGAAACATGTGTACGATCGTTGACCGAATTGTATCTACAATGGAGTCGGTAAAATTATATTAAGTCTCTGGGACATTACAAGGGCTATTTAAAAGGCAAAAGATATTATCACCCATTAACTACTTACACGTTGTTATACAAGAAAATAATGTTAAATTATAAATCTAATGAAAATCGTCTCGTTGAGATGCTAAAACCTGGTGGACAGGGACGAACAATCCCAAGTAGACAGTTTTACAGATGGCCCAAACTTTATTCTTGAGCGAATTCTTGGTTTTAGAAAAAAAAAATATCCATGATTCCTTGAGTCCTTGTAGTTATAAGGAAAAGTTTCGGAATTTTAAATCAAATTTTAACCGCACAGAAACTTATAAAATTTGTTTGGGATTAATCCATAGATTGACTTTAAGAGTGACCTTTAAAATAATTAATGTAATTTGTAATTTATATTTAATTTATAAAAAACATAAAATTAAAAAAGACAAAACCACAAAAAATTACATTTTAAAAGCTTCAATTATTAAACTAACGAATTCAGAGAAACATTTCACTTAAATTAAAATTGGTTGAAGAGTTGTGAGAATGTAGCAGGATGGTTTATCCTGCCACGTGTCTTGCTAAGATTTACAAATAATTTATATAAAGAGAAATTCCATCCGACGAAACGCCACGTTGACCGGAAGTCCTTCTTTTACAGTTTTTTCACGATTATTATTATGTATTACTTAGAATACAAAAAAATTAGATTTGAAAATTAGATTTTTTACATTCTAAATCGCTGTTAAAAAAAACAAAACATCCACAGATAAAATATTTTCCCTTAATCGGAATCTAATTTACAAAGTGATTTATTGCTTGTCCCTAAAACAGTTTTGGACATTTTATTTTGTATGTTGACTTATATACAATCCAGCCTATCTTATTTACCACAACATCATCTATATATCAAATTATGTAGATTCGTTTCGTGGCATGAGCCATGTGGCACTGGCACAGGGGTAGGTCGGTTGCCTTTTTCGCAAATCAATTTTTCATCATCTCAGATTTCACAATTTTGCTAAGACTATATGCGGCGTCAACAATCTTTAAATCATACGGCTTGTCAGTTGTCAATCTATTTACATACGTCCCTTATTAGTTATGCATGATAAGGAAACGGAACGCAACGCGACAAGTGTCAGTGTAACGCAAATATATCTTCACACAGGTAAATCCCCGTCTTTAGGCACAACAAATTCGCGTCAATCCGTTAACATTATCACTTGCTGGTGAAAGAATGAACTCAATCAAAATCGCATACGTAATGCAATTAACGGTAATAATTGGTCACATGTGTAGAATTTGTGCACTCTGAATGTTTATTATAAGAATTTAACTTTGTTATCATAATTACTAACACCGCAGCGTTGATTTTTGGCATAGGGAAAACTTTTTTTTTGCTGCATCAAGGGATGTTTGTGAGTGGTGGTGGTGGTGGTGGGTAGGGGATAGGGAAGCGGCAGCTGTGGCTGCACAAAGGCTGATAATATTAAAAGGCTGCCTCCAAAATCGATCATGTTCCATTAAAGCAATTTTCGTTTGATGTGAAACGAAACACAACAAGGGTGGTTCTAGGACTAATTTGGTTGTTGTGTGCAAAATTCAGGGAAAATGCGCCAATAAAATGATAAACAACTATGTATGTTAAATATGTTTTCTATGCGTGTATGGACGAAGCTTGTGCCGAATTTAATGAACTTAGCAACTTTAATCAAGCTTTAACTTAGGTTTAATTAAGAAAGTAGAACTGTGATTGGTAAATGTACGAATTTGTGACTCTGAGAAACTTTTAACTGCACAAGTCTTTCCAGCTGATCTTAACAATTTAAAAGCTAAGACTTTTTTGAAACTTTATGTGCATTTCTTTAACAGTTTAAACTAAGTCTTTTGTGTAGTAAAATTGTTCAAGCTTCTTAATCAAAACTCTTACTGGTGAGCTGTGACAACATTGTTTCACTTGCCTGAAGTTTCAAGGTCATTTTGTGTGTAATTTGTGTAACATTCCTTTGGTAAAATAATTATTTCCACGAATATTTCAACAATTCTTTGCAAATGCCGATCATTGTTGGAAATGATTTACTCGGAAACAGAAAAGCTCTTGATGGGGAATCTCTATTGTTTCAATTTACTTTTAATTATAGAAACAATTTACAACAAAAATTGTATTGATTTAATTAGCCGACAAAAAAAAAACACGTGGCAGGGAGAGCCGGACCAATAGTGTCTACGAACTACTTCTAGTTGGGTTAGAAAGCAAGAACAGGAGAACAAAACTTTTTGCTACTAAACATTGTTTTTTGACCTTCACATATTTAAAAAAATCCTAAGTTAAAATAAGAAAAATAACCGTTGTAAATGAGCTCATTTAGACCAACAATAATGTAGAATAAATAATTTCTGAAAAATTAACGGTTAGGTAGAATGAACGAATCATACTTGACATCGAAATGTGTTAAAATGTGTTTCATTCGATGTTTCTGTCAAAAAAATCGGATTTCTATTTTTGAATAATCTGATATGCTGGATACGTATATAAACTCAAAATTTTAATCACGATTTACGTGACACAAAACATCAAATAAAAGCTAAATATATCAATTAAAAAGATGACACTTAAGCATCTTATCTAAACCCGATTGTATGGATTTGTTATTGTATTTTCAGAGGGAAATAAATTCATTATTAAAAATCCCCAAGATTGGTTATCATCGTCGTCAAATAGAATTGTATTATATTACTCATCTATTTGTTTTTCTCCTAAGAAAATCTCTCTCCAACCACCAAAATCCACCTGTAGATATAAGTGACTATTATTTATGTCGCTATTGACACCTACACCAGCTGTATGAATAATCTTTCAACACATTTGGCAGTACTCGATTAATAAATATCGGTCGTGCCATTTACATAGCCACTCATTACACTAAACTCTCTTAAGTATGTGTGAATATGAGGCAGGTAATCAGCCAGCTCTCTGAACTACTTATACACATGCAACAGACCCCACCACCCACCCCCCCACATCGATTCGATAAATTAACCATTCGTTTCACCTAAGCAGATTTTGCGAGGAATAGCTGACGAGCTTTTGCAAGTTTAGTCGCGGCAAGAAAGCTCGCCTCATGGAAACTGCAACAAATGTCTGTAACGCTTCTCCTGGCTCGTGTAGGCCACTAAAAACTTTTCAGTCCATCCACTGTTGAATCCTTGGCATGTGGGAAGGTGTCCGGGTGGTGGGAAATTGATACACAAAATAAATGTAGTGAGTTCGCAGAGCGGGTTTTCGAAAGCGCCTGCGCAACGGCCGCCGCAACA
>JANSTS010002056.1:3685-30747 GCA_026546915.1 Sylvicola fuscatus
TGGGATCACTTGCAGCTGCTGCACGATAGATTGGAAATATTAAAAAGAAAATTGCCACGTCTGCGGTATATGCAGGAAATTGCTTTGCTGTGATTTGGTCGGTATTTCAATTTAATTATTCTTATGCTGCAGTTTACATGCACATTTGATTAGATTTGCGGTGATCGGAATCAGCATGTGCCACTTGCAATTTAAATCATTTTTGCCTCATAAGTCATGAATTCTAAATTCATGCTTAATGATTTTTATTTGTGTCAAATACACCGTAATTACGTATACTGATTGGTCAAAGAGATCGTCTCAAGGTAAGAGAAAGTGTTGGCAAATAAATGTTGATGATAAAATTGGCTATAGATTTTTTGTCTAATGACGTTTTTGAAGGGGTTTTGTGAGAAAATTTTCTCCGATTCTCAACCCGCTATAAAACTCGCACGTGACGACTTTCATTTTGATTAAAGTAATCAGCGAATTCCAATTATTTTTAAATATTTTAAATTCCACAAAACCGACACACAAATAATTTGCTTCTGCTTGTTTGCTTATTGTTTTCTGTTTTGTAGAATGTAGACGGGAAATGGCTGACATTCAAGATTTATAACTCCTTGGTCCTGCATAAATGAACTAGGCAAACCGCCCATTATTACCGCTACATTCATCCAAGTTTAACTTTAATAAATTTTCAGCTGAGCTTGCAATCTGCTTGTGGCAGAACACCGAGACAACCTAGACATTACCGATTTCATACTGGAAGCTTTATTTGATGATAAAGCTCTTTTAAGCAGACATGCGGAACTTTAACTGTTTAAATTTATGCTTTTCGCAACGCAGACGTAAATTCTTTTCAGTTTACGTGTGGCTTCACACGCATAGAAAATCGTTCCTCAGTAGAATTTATCCAGACATGCAAACCTTTTTAGGGGTTGATCTGATTTAAGATTTTACAGAAAAAAAATACATTAAGTAATTGAATAACTTTGAATTAAGTCGTAATATTTAATATTAATATTAGTTAGTCTCGCATTTCAACATTTCAAAAAAAATGGTTCATACATGTAGAAACCACAAAATGCTATTTTATGATTTATATCTTCAAATTTCATTAAACAAATTAACTAAATAATTAAAATTCTTTGCAGATCAAACTAAAACGAGTGCTCGGCTTAACTGTGTGCAGTGGGGCAGCTCTTGATGTCTCACCTACAACCGGAGTACTTGCGTATCCAGCCGGGTAAGTTGTAATACAAAAGCACACATCACACATGTGACACAACAATTAATTAGCATGCAAAGAAAGTCTTCGTCAATTTAACTCGCTTATTCTCATTCATATGCGCGACAATGGACAATTTTCCAAATGGCTGTAACGTTAATTACATTAAAAAAAAAAGGCTGTTGCGTGTGGCTTATGCTGGGCAGCTTAATGAACTCATCCGCCCAATTGGTCTGACCAAATTGCAGTCGCACACAGTCTGCAGTCTAATGGACACACAAACGTGCCAGAAATTCGTGTTTGACCAAACGATTAAGCTTTACGGGGAATATCCTTAAATGGAAAGCTCTGCTGACAATGCAGTCGTATATGTTGTAGTAGTGATAGGAATTAAGGATGTTTTGCGCAGAATGTGGAGATGAAGTTACGTAGACAATTCAGCTGCAATTGTTAACTCAATATTTACCTTACCTTTGTGATGCAGTTGACGTTTGACCACCACGTAGACAAGCAACAGCATAAATGCGTTTTCGCCTTCGTCTTCTAAATACTTGCCTGCCCGTTTGACCATTTGCGTTGTCGACTTGTTGCTGCATTTTGTACAAAGTTTTTTGTTTGCACTTCCTTTAGTTCGAACACATTTTCTTTCAAGTGTTCATGGTTTCCAACTTGTGCGCGCTGCTATAAAGTTTAGTCGTCGCACATTAAATCAGCGCTGCTGCCATATTCGAACGCTCACATATCCATGTGCTTTTACCAAATGTGTACTATTCCATTGTGTTTGTCGCATTTTCTAATTTTGTATGTAAATACGTGAGTCGCTCATATGGGGGTGGTGACTTCAACTAAAAGCTATATTTGCGTGTTGAGCGCAACTTTATGAGCAACTTTAGTACAGTCTATTTAATTGTGGAAACGCACAGCAGCATAAAGTTCGCATGTAAAATGCGGAATGAGAGGAACGTGAAAAGGTCGACGCTTCATTATTTCATATTTAGAGTAAAGCTGTTATTATACACTTTACAGCGCAACTGACTTGCTGATGTGCAAAAAAAAAATGGAAAAGAAGTGTTAAATAATTAAAAAACAGTACCCCCAAATGAGACGTTCACCGTGACATTCATGCTCAAGTGCGTCTGCAACCTCCTGACTTACCAAAATTGGCAAACGTTCAAGTAACTCGTGTGGGCATACCTTTTCGCTTTGTATTATGCTTGCTTCGATTATTTGCAGGGGGTTTGTTGGTTACATTCCTTATAAATAAGAAAATTTTGCCTTTTTTTGTTGGAAGCTGCAGATTTTTGGATGTACCACAGAGTTTTTATTGTCTTCAAGTGGTTTGATATAAATCAATATAAAATACTTGCGGGTGTCCAAGTGGCTTCAGATAGCAGATGGCGCTTCACTTCTGAAATACTTGGAGCTTTGGTCGGTGGAATTTGTCCTGTCGCAATATTATTGATAATATTATGAAAATAATTTAAAAATATTTTTTTTCGTAAATTAAAGTTTCTTAAAATGTGAATGAATATAAATAAACTAAAATCCTTTAAAGGTTCGTTCTTTTCTAAGCAGAATATTTTTAATCGATAATATAATGGATGCAGAAATGTACTCAATTTATACAGAGCAAATCCTTTTTTAGAACATAAAGCTGTCAGTTGTCTTCTTTGTTATTTACCTCGCATTCGCTAAAAGAAAATTGTAGTTTTTGTTTCTGCAATCAGTGTAATGTATTCATCTGAAATAAATGACTATTTGACATAGCAATTACCATACGTGAACGCTGTACGGTTTTTCTATGCTCTTATAAAGTTACAAATTATGCACATACCTGATAGAATGTCAATCGCGATTGACGCGTATTTATTGGGTACTTACTCCACGTACTTTTGCAAACGATTTTTTTCGCCATCAAATTGTTTCCAGCTTCGGTTATGTACTGAATCTTAAAGATGACAAGCCCGACATTGGTTAAGAAAGTAAAGCTGAAAGTATATTGATTTGAATTAATCGACAAAAAAAGAACCGGCTGATTTGTGAACTATTGAAACGTAAAGAAAACACTCACTTTCGGCCTTGCTGCGTGCTTTTCTTACGCGCTGTCACGTTGTTAGTCGTCTGTTGTTATTTTATCCTCGACCAGAATTTCATTGGCTTCTCTACATTGTTCTGTAGCAGTGACATCGACTATTCTATCTCCTTCAGACTGGCTCCGTCTCACTAGCTTCCACCAAATAAAGTATTGATTCACCAATTGGAACATCGCACAATTCTCAAGTGCAACTCTTGTCGCCCTCACGCCGAATCCCTCTGCTGCTGAACCGTTCTGCCACTTCAACGATCTGCACTTGTGAGTTGTGACTGGTCATCGCCGAATCCATTGGATGTTATGACTATTACACTCAGCGGACTCATATATTGCGGTCTTTAGTGCATATGCTGGATGTCGCGTAACTTTATGTGAATGACGCTAGAGCATGCGATGGGAGCTTGGCTATGAAAACTTTTATATAAATGAGTCTGTTTCCGAGTTTTACGTTTGCTACCAAAAATATCATTTCACTTTGATGATATGAAAATTAAATCCGTTTGCGACTGAAACATATAATTTTAGAATCAACTGCATTGTTTTGGTATCTTTTTAATTTGCATTAATTCATGTACAAAAGCATAATTATGATTTGTGTTGACTTAAACATTGTCACAAATGAATAGCTGAACTAGAAATCTCTTTCCGATGACGAAAATTGATTTTTGGCTGATTCCTTATCACACTATTTGCATTGTCACCGGTTCTTAGATAACACATTTTTTATCTGATCTTTATTTTTAGGTTAAATCAAATTGTTTCTGCTTATAGCGCAAAAAATCATTTATTAATTTGTGTTTGATTTATTTTATTGAGCAAAAATGTTAAAGTATTCAAAAACTTTAAATTGGATCCAAAGTTTTAATGCATTCAAAACATAATTGAGAGCCCATTTCAAATATAAATTTATCCTCAAAGTTGTTTTACTTACATACAGCAACAATGGTACAGATGGCGAAGCTTTTGTGCGAAAGCTTTTGCATTTAAATGAAATACGTTCGATCCTTTGCGCCAGCCTTTTGTAAATTATGTAAAATGATTTTCCCCGCTGGAATTCTCATTGCGGTTTTCTTGGAATTTCTTGTTGTGTATTTTATTGAAATGAAAGGAAATAACTTTTCAACCCTTTGTTTTAATGCATCTCTTAATCTTCGTCTGGATTTATTTATTTCGTATAATTATCCTTATCTTTTGAGATGGTTTTTTATGGTGGTTAATTTTATTAAGAGAGCATCGTCTGTTATTTTGCCAACTGCAGGTCGTCTTTAATAATTGTTTTTGTGGTACAAAAAATGTTTCTATCTAACTCGTGAGACAATTTGTTTCAACCAGCCCTTTCGCAATTAATGAACATCGAAAAACAATTTACCGCAGAAAATGCTAAAAGGTTTTTCACTCATTTTATGCCAACATTGTATGTAATTTTTAGCCATATGTCATTGCAATGGCGTACCTGTGACTTCTAATTTGACTTATACGGTTGCCGAGGATTTTTTTTTTTTTGATTTGGCTTTTATCTCTCTTTCGTTCTTTTGGTTTGATTACTATGACAAAAGGACGTTATTTTTGATAAGAATGACAAAAAAAAATTCGCCGTAATATTATTTGCGAAAAAGTTGTAATGTCAAAGCCTTTTGCGACTTTTATAAGTGTCTTGGAGATACTTTATCACTCATGAATTGGGTCGACCTAGGGACACTTTTAAACATATCTTAAAGGTTTTGGGTTTTTATTGTTCCTTTTTATGTGTGTCCAAGTGTTGGAAACAACCTCTTACATTTTATAGCTTCTTTAAATTTTGTTGTGTGAATGAAGGAAGCTTAAAATGTTTTGAACTAAAATGTCCTGTTTAAGATTACTGCGTTAATAAACTATAGCATCGTCTGGACTGTTTCATCTTAAATATTCTACACGAAATGCATGTAACATTGCAACACAAGAAGTGTTCATGTTTTATTGAACTGGTTGGCTGCGCTAAAGGAACTTAAGGCAGAGGAATTATTGAAAGCTTTAGTCGTGTCTTAAAAGTTTGTGAAACAATCAATATTGTTCCTATCTAGTTATTGGAGTTAGAAGTTTTCAGAAATTTTTTTTTTCAAATGCTTAAAAATTAATAGTAAAAGTTTAATTAAATATGAAACTCTTATCGTTCACAACAAATATAATCCATTTCTCAAAAAAGAACTTTCACAATGGTAATTCTTAATTTCTTTAAAACTAATGTTTTCAATCCAATAAATTTTTTTTTCCAAATTGCCAAAGAAACCTGCCAATTCGTAAGGCGCATTAACTGACATCAAATAGATTGATGTTTTATGAAAGCGCCATCGCCATGTCTGCAAACAAATCATGTAAAAGCCACTGGGTCAATGCCATTACCAAAGTGATTTTATAGTCACTGAGCTCATCGAAAAGCGCGTGATTTTTTGAGCGAAATAATTTTTTCGTTAAAATTGGTAATATTTCATCTTAAGATTCTGAATAGACGCTTCGAAATTTCCGTATCCTTTTCCCGTCAGCAAATTGTTTCGAGCTAATATTTATTCATGCGTGATATGAATAAATAACTATAAAAAGCGTGAACACTCCAAGTCGTTGGCTAAAGTGTCGATATTATTTAATAGATAACTGCAAGCCAGCACCTCATGGAAGTGCATTTACTCAGGTGGAATGGAATGCCGCAAAGTTGTGAGAGATACGTCATCGAGTGCACTTTGGGCGCTGCTTGCAAACAATAATGATACCCATTTGAATGAGGATTTGAGTCTGAGCTGTCGAACATGCGGCTCACCTCGAGAAATTGTCCGTAGGTGCCCACTACATCTGACTTGATTTGGCATTTACGATTAAATGCGAACAACTCAAATTGCAATGCACCATTTCAATGCACAAATGTTCACAGAAAGATGGCGGCAAGGAAATAATTTATAGTCTTGGCGAGTTGCTTTGTAGTTCAGCGATGGCGCATATGATTTGGTCGACTCCTAGCTGAATTCCATAAATACCGATCAAAGTCGTCGAGTCGAGGAGTGTTTCTTGCCGAGAGTTAGTTGAGACATTTATACTACGCAGTTTCTCTATAAACAGTTAATTTCATGCGATGGTTTTCCATTTTTGGCAATCATTGATTAACTGAAATTGTAATGGAATTCGAATCGCCTCGAATTTACTTTCATAGGTGATCATTTTCTGAGACGAACGAGACAAGGCGATTGGCTCGTCCAGTCAAAATTCGGTGATGTCAAGAAGTTTGGCTTCATGTGATTAATTACTTTCCATCTGCAGACATTCGAATTGAGTTTCCATTACAGACTAACTTTTAAATTTTGTCTTTTCAGATGCACAGTGGTCTTATTCAACACAAAGAAACTGAGTCAATCTTATCTGCTGAATACATCGCGCAAAGCAATCACAGCCGTCGCCTATTCACAATGTGGAAGGTAAGTCTTACGTTCATTCAATGGTATAAAGTTTAGAAAGTTTTGCCGGCGCCGCGTGTTTCACTACAACAACTAATGCGGCGAAATTCCTTATTTGTGCCCACAGATACATAGCGACGGGCGAGTGCGGCTTAAATCCAGCCATCAAGGTTTGGGAGCTGGACGCCATGACAAATGGAAACAGCGAGACCACACCTAATGGCGGCACCGTCGTCGCCGAGTTCCTGGGACACAAGTACGCGGTCAGCTGTGTTGTAAGTGACAGTCAAGAGTTTACTAATTATGCCGACAACATTCCGATTCCAGAGCAAACGATTAATTATTATTTGTTCTTTTGCGCGCAGGCCTTCTCGCCAACTGGAAAGTACCTAGTCTCCGTTGGATCTCAGCACGACATGATAGTGAATGTCTTTGATTGGCGATCAAATCTGAAAATCGCTTCAAACAAAGTCAGCGCCAAAGTGGTGGCCGTCTGCTTCAGCGAAGACGGCAATTACTTTGTGACGGTGGGCAACCGCCACGTAAAGTATTGGTATTTAGAAGGGAATCGCAAATACAAAGAGCCCATTCCGCTGATGGGACGCAGTGCCATATTAGGAGAGTTGCGAAACAATGACTTTTGTGCGGTCGCATGTGGCCGCGGCGAAATGGCCGACAGCACATATGCCATCACGCGCAGCGGCCATCTCGTGGAGTTCAATTCGCGACGAATGCTCGACAAGTGGGTCGCCTGTCGCACGACGTCGGCCAACTGCATCTGTGCCAGCTCCCAGTACATACTGGTCGGTTGTGCGGAGTCAATAGTGCGAGTCTTCAATGCCGAAACGTTGGAGTACATCACCACGATTCCGCGCACTCACTACCTGGGCGTGGACGTGGCACAGGGTGTACAAATCAATCACATTATGTCGGCGCCGAAGACCGCCAAGTACCCGGACACAATCGCGATGGTGTACGACGAGGCGAGGTCACGCGTCAGCTGTGTCTACAACGACCACAGCTTGTACATATGGGATCTGCGAGACATCCGACGCGTCGGAAAGAGTCACTCGTTCCTCTACCATTCAGCGTGCATTTGGGGTGTTGAATCCGTGCCATACAGTTATCTGCAGAAAAGCGACGCACCGCAAAGCAGTTTGCCATCCGATTGTTTCTTGACGTGCTCCTCGGACGATACGATTCGTGTGTGGGGCATCGACGGCTGCGACAACACCGACGTGTATCGCAGAAACATCTACAGCAAGGAGTTGCTGAAGGTGATCTACATTGATGATGAATTGAGTTTCATCAAGGACACGGACAATCCAATACTCAACATGGAGAAGTCGTCAAACTATGACGGCCGCAATGGTGTGCGTTGCATCAAAATCAGTCCGGAGAGTCAACACTTGGCCACCGGCGATCGCAGTGGCAACATCCGAATTTATAGTTTAGTCAATTCAAAGCTTATCACTTCAATTGAAGCGCACGACTCTGAGGTTCTGTGCCTAGAGTACACCAGTGATAAGATCGAGCGGAAGCTGCTTGCTAGTGCCAGTCGTGATCGGCTCATTCATGTGTTTGATGTCGCCCAGGATTATGTGATATTGCAGACACTCGACGATCATTCCAGCAGTATAACTTCTGTGAAGTTCATTGGAGCTGGCCTTACCTTCCAAATGATTTCGTGTGGCGCCGACAAATCTATAATCTTCCGTAACTTTCAGAACAATCAGTTCCTGCGAGGCAACAACTGCTCCGGCAAGAACACCTTGTACGACATGGAGGTGGACAGTAACTACAAACACATTTTAACTGCTTGCCAAGACCGAAATATCCGTGTGTACGGAACCCAGAATGCCAAACATACGAAAACGTTCAAGGGCTCCCACTCGGACGAGGGCAGCCTAATCAAATTGAGTCTTGATCTAAGCGGCATTTACATAGCCACCTCCTGTACTGACAAAACGCTGAGCGTCTACGATTACTATTCCAATGAGTGCATGGCTCGTATGTACGGCCACAGTGAGTTGGTGACCGGTTTGAAATTCACCAATGATTGCAAGCATCTTATCTCGGCGAGTGGAGACGGCTGTGTCTTCATTTGGCAAGTACCGCACGACATGATTGTGACAATGCAAGCGCGTTTGTCGCAACAAGCGATGCGCTCTGGCCATCATCCGATAATCCAGCGGCCATTGCCGTTGGCGAATTCAGATATGTTGATTGAACAGCAGCAACAGATTCTGCAGAACGAGAAATTTGGCTCGCCACCAAATAATTTTTTGTCGGGCGGCGAGGACATTCCAGTCGCAGCGGGCTATAAGTTTTCTGATGTTGGACAGCTGCCGCAGTGGGCGAAGAAACGGAACGATGATCAACAGCAGCAACAGACGGCTAATGTTAATATCCTTGGAACTAGTCCTAGTCAGAATCAAGTAAGTTTTTATTGCCCAAATAAATCTATATATAATATAAAAATATCAATGAAAAATCTGTTTATTTAAAGACATTTGGAAAACCACGTGGAAAGTGGGCCCAGAAAACGCCATTTGGAGCTGATGCTCTTGATTTAAGAAACATTGCCGACAATTCTCCAGTATCCCCGTCAATGAATGTAAATACAAATAACCAATCGTCGGATTACAACAGTGGAAGCTCAAAGGAAATCTACAATAATACTTATCTCAGTGAGGACAGCTCGATTGATAGCGGCATGGAGAACCGAAGGGAACTTCTTATTTCCAGTAAGACAACTATCATTGATCAACGAAATATGACCAGCCTGAATTTTGAGTCAAATACTGAGCATGATGGAGACATTGAAGATATTTCCGACGGCGAAAGGACTAGTTCAGATCATGGAATGATGTTTTACCCAGCTGTTGCACCAGGAACTCCAACGTGAGTACACCAAAATTCAATTAGAAAATAATTTATAAATAACAAAATTTACAGAGAATTTAAAGTCAATGCAATGGATGAGGATGAACTTCGAAAGTCGATTCGGCGGATTAAATTCGAGAAGCAGGGCCTCTCCTTAGCGACACAAAGTGCACCATCCACCGGCACAGGAACTGGAACGTCTGACGACGAGGATGAGGGCTCCACGCCAAGTGGGGATAATGCCGAGCGTTCATTGGCATCAACACTAGGCGGCAGCTCTGAGAACATCCCGCAGTTGTCATCTTCGTTTATGCAAGCCGCCCTAGATGGTCCCAACAGTTTCTCCGACCGGGGAGATAGAGGTAATTAATTACTGTCGACATTCCTTCAACACTGATTGTAAATTGTTGTTCGCCATATATTTATGTAGCTCGTCGCAGCATTAGCGCCAAACACAATACAGATGCCAGCAAAACGCCGTCGTCCCTCTCCAAGTCATTTACCAGCACCAAAAAGGAGGAGCTAATGAAGGTGATCAACGAAGCCAAGCAGAAGCTGGAGAATGTAAGTAGTTTTTGCGTAATTTGCAGATAAGCCACAGATTACATGTTTTATATACATAATTGGGATGTTTTAGGGACAATATTATCGCAAAACAGATGTAAGAATTTTGAATACTATCCAAGAGGTGAGATTTATATTGAACACAATTCCGCTGTTGTGATGCGCACCCAGTTTTCGATGGAAAAAAAAACCAAAACCACACTAGAACCGTTTTTTTCTCGCAAAAAATTCGCAATTTGCATAACCAAAGTGCATTTTTAATGTAACCGCATTGATTTACACCTCCTCACTCTTAACAATTTGGTGTTGTGTGTGCTTTTTGAAATGACGTTTTACTGACAAACGCCATTTTGCAAATTATTAACCGATTTTAACATGATTTCGTGCAAGAAATGCAATTAAAAGATTTTACATAATTTATTAAAATGCGTGCGATAATTGATGCACATTTGTTTAAGAACTCATCAATGAATCTTTGCTGCAACCTTTGTGGAGGTTAAATGGATTGACCTTTGCAGCATGACATCTTAAAACATGAAAGAAATTATTACAAAAGAAAATTTCTTTGGGGAGAAAATTTAAAAGCTGGGGATTGGTCATTTAAAAAATTCATTTACTGCCGACTGTTCGCTTTAATTGTTAGGTGATCTCATTGGTGGAGTAAGAGTCATATAGATTTTCGTTTGGAACATTGCCAACGGAATTTTCTATAATAGGAAGAGTTTTAGGGATAATTTCGGACTGTAAATAATCACCCTTTGCGGTTTTTGTCGCATTTTTTTTTTAATTTCATGTTCAATTCGCAAAATTTTGGATCACGTTAACTTTTTAATTCGATTTTTATATTTCGTTATATCCGTTATCAACTCACTGAACATAAAAACACTTAATTTTTAAGGTTATTCAGCTGTAAATTACATATATTTTTAAATGGTGCATGTATTTTTTGAGTTAAGAGTTTTTGTCGCCAAATATTTTCCGCAATTGACTCAAATTCAGCCTTCTTAACCCAGTGACTTAACCAGTAGCCACTCAAACCAAAAAGCTTCCTAAAAATGTATAAATTGTAACATAATTCTACAACATTTTAGTGTCGTACAATAAAAGTAAAAACATTTTGCCAGTACGATCTAACAACTAATTTACTAAAAAACATATTTCTCCACAGGTTGGCTACAGATCCAATATGCGAGGAAGTCAAAGCATATCAGACCTCAGTCACACGGCCAATATTGACGCAGCACTTCGATCATCGCGAGGACCCGTACGAGCCGGTAAGTTCAGTCCAACTTGCAAAACAAAAGAACATAGCTAGAAGTCACGTGTCACGACGCACAGTAAACAAATAATTCTTGTGTTTTGTGCGTGTGTCAACTTTATCTGTTTTAACTATCCAATTCACAAGAGAAAAATTATTGAATTATCATGTAAAACTATTAATATCATTCGCTACATTCGTATAATTCTCTTTTTTCTCTCAAAATGCTGCTTTACACTAAACATAAAATGGTAAATTGTGGCTAATCGCTTGGGTTGTGGTCTCACCAAACACATCTCACACTAATCTCATAATCAAACATGAAATAACACAAAAAATTAGACATGATGAACTCGCTTGCAACGGCTCCTGTAGCCACTAACCGTAAAACCCCCATTAGTTCCATGTATTTGAATTGTGCTGCTCCGAAATCTGTATTAACACAAAACTGCAACATGATACGCCAGTTGCAGCGCGACTATCCGCCGTATCCAAGCGATGTTGGTGTTTACGCGCCTTCAATGTCGCCCCCTACCGCTGTCACCAGTTTGCCACACATGAAGACCTCTTCAAAGTCACCACAAAATCGCCCAAAAACGCTTGACTTCGGCGACTCACCCAAAGTTGGTGTAAAGGGACAACGCCATCCCGGCATTCTCAAACATTACAAATCATGCCCAGTCTCTCCAGTGCACGAGGAGCTGGAGTGGAGCAACTTGCCCACTCAATCGAGCAGCATTGTATTCAATGAGCCGAAGCGTCATTCTATGTACAGCGAAGACGCCAAGACAATTCTCGATATGATTCACTCAGACACGGAGAAGATGATAGCAGAAATTACTGAAAAGTACGGCGACTTGGATGACTTTGACCCGAAGCCAAAAGTTACAGGCGAGACTGTTGATAACAGTGACGGTAAGCCAAGCAAAGAGCCGCCGAAAGTTCCGACTAAATCAGTTAAAAAGGAGAAAAATGAACACGGATTTTTGTCTGACGAAGACGGTAACTTTAGCTCTGATTCTCTGGAGGATTGTAGTCTCGATTTGGACGTCAACCAAGGCAGTAACAATAAAAAGGTTAAGAAGAAAAACGTCTGCAAAAAACATTTTAAGAAATCCATACCTCCCAAGAGATCGGCTTCCGATTATTTTATCTACGAAGAATTCTTCGCCGGTGCCACTCGTAACGTCTCTCTATCAGACATCCTCAATGAGGATGAGAACGCTGATAATCGTTTCTTGGAAACGCAACGTCATTCAAGTGCCAGCTTCTTCCTTGGTCCGGAGAGAAAGAGCCAAGAAAGTATTTTGTCCGATGACTTTAGCAATAATGTGAGCTACTGCAATTCCATGGAGAGCATCCTGTCTGATGAGTCTGAGTGTAAAAGTGCACCGCTGGAGGTGCTGTTCAACCGTAGCAAATTACCTCGTCAACAGGTCAATCAATTTGACGTGCGTTACGAAAACTGCTCCAAATCGTACGGATCCAGTCCCAATGCTACTCTAGGATTTGATTATTATATGCAGAGTCACTATATGGGCGGTCGTGAGACCTTTGACGTCACAAATTATGGCTACGATAGCTATTACGATCCTCGTGCTGATCGTTGCCTGGCCAAATCACCAACCCGCAAAATGACGATGCCAACTTCAGTAACGTGTCCACGATTAAGCGACAGTGGCAGTCGACAATTGAGTGAAGATTCGGATTTTATTCCAACACTGACGAATAAAAACGCTCAGTATTACTCGGGTGTCAGTAAAAGCTTGCGCAAGGAATTCGCCGACCAACGACACCAAAACAATTCGAATCCCCTCTTCAATTGTGATGACGAATCTGTTGGCAATGTCCCGACTACCAGTAAGCCAGTCATAGCTGCCAAACCAGTAGTGGGACGCGTTGACGTTTTTCACGAGCCACCAGACAATTATTTCATCAGAAAGTCGTGCAGTTTTGAGATCGGCATGTCTGAAGGTCGCCTCAAAACGCAGAAGCCGTCAAAAAGATTTGAACGTAATCTGGAAAAGTTTGAGCAAGATCGTCGTTCCTCAGGAATGTCCCAATTGCCGCTGGAAATGGGTTATGTTCCACACAAGCCGCCAGTGGCGAATCGACGTTCGGCTAGCATGAAGGGACGAAGTCGGGGACGTGGCGCAAAGGATCGTTATCATACCGTCGGTCAAATTAGTTGTCTTGATATTGAGGCGGCTCGGGTCGAGGGACAACCCAGGGATTTTGTGAATAAAGACTTGCTGGAGAAAAGACAAAGTGGTCCACCTGCGACAGCTGGAACTAGTTCCGAGAAGAATGTGGAAGAAAAATCATTCGAAATTTATGTGGCGGAGAAGGGCGCGAGCGAGGACGACAACATGGACAGTCTAGAGTTGTATGATAAGCCCAGTCTCCACAAAGAGAATTCAATGGATTCGCTCGATGATTTACACGCCACCTCCTTCAAGAAGTTATCGATTGTATCGTCTGACTTTCTCACACATGCTGACTACACAAAGTTTCGCGACATTGAGAAGAAAATCGATGTCATTAATAAACTGGTGGAGATGGAGGAGCGGAAGCTGGAGCAGGAGCGACTGTTGAAGGAACGCCGCATGAAGCCGTTCTGCTGTGACTCAAAACAAAAGGGCTACGTCAAAAGTTTGACGATGAACTTTGACAAATTGGCGCGCACTATGCAAGAGGAAATAGACTTTGAGCGCACCCGACTCGCGGCTGGTGGCATCAAGCGGAATTACAGTCTGCCGGATGTGTTGGAGGGGGCGAAAATTGAGATTTTCAATTTTGATTTGGATAATGATTATGATGATCAGGATGAGAAGGCTGATGTGTCTGAAAAGGACGAAGAAGGTGTGAATTTCTAACATAATATTAGTCGCATGAGAAATTATATTTCGTGTTCTTTTTAAAGATTTTTTGTGTTAAACGTTTTATCTGTGTTTTGCACTGTTTTTCCACATGAATTTTAGTCAAACTGCTTAATTAGGCAACACCTCCAAAATGCAATCCCACAAATAACCATCCCTTCCTCATTGACTCCATTGAAAGCTTTTATTACAACAAATCTATTAACTTCGACTCTGGTATAAATTTAAGCTCATTGGATCCATCAAGTTGCTAGACTGTCAATCTTTCCCCATTTTTCATTCAAATTAAATTCTTTAATTTATCAACTAATCACACGGTAGTTCATTTAATTGGCAATAAAGTTCTTCTATTCTTTTATCAACTCATTTCCAACAAGATGGTGAGAGTTTCTTGTAAATACAACTTCGTATCAATCAATATTTAACCATTCGGATTTACTTCTTTAACTACAAGACAATCAAAATGTTTCTTTTTCTTCGGTTTCTCCAATTTTTATTTATTTTATTTTTAGGAAACCAAAAAAGCTTAATGTCCGCACAAATTGAAGATTTATCCATTAGACGCGCTTGCTCGCTAAGTGATTTAAGTATGGGAAAAGGTAATTCCGGATTAATACAGTTTTTTTTTTTAAATTTTAATTTAATACTCAAGAGTTCTTTGTTGTTTCTTGCGGCAAATCCAATGCAACCCATTACCACCCCTTAACTTAACTTGGGTGTATTGTTAAATATTTTGTATATTGTCTTTTTGTATACACTTTTGTCGATTTGATGTTGTTTTTTATCGCAATTATTTTCACCAATTAAGTCATGAGCTATAATTTTAACTAACTGTTTGCATCCACAAAAACAAGGTTTCAAATCTCAAGTAGGCTCAACGCCGGCCTCATCCGCGTACAAGCCAACGCCGGCCAATCGCAGCAGCGTGCCTGCACGCGTGGCACCAAAACGTACCGTCTCCTCGGCCAGCAAGACATCGTCCAGCGGAATGGGCACTCGGAGTGTGTCAGTTGGAGTGTTAAATCAAGCCGTAAGTTTTATTATTTCTTATTTTCGGAAGATTTGTTAAACCTGCTTCATCTAACAGAGCGACTCCGATGAGACTGGCGCTCGTTTAATGCGTCCGACTATTTCCTCACAAAACAAAACCAATGGAAGCACAACGACAACGTCGACAAATCGTTCGCACGGTTCCACAAAATCGGCGGCTGGCATTATTAATCGGCGTCGTGGCATTCAAAACTCCTACAGCAGTGGTGAGTTTTCCTTAGTCCTACTAACTTGCATTTGGTTATAACTATTTCATGAATTGCAGTCAATCTAGCAACAACTGGACAGGATGATTCCAGCTCAGAAGAAGCTCAATCCAATATAATACTTACCAACGGCAAACCAGTTGTACCACCACGACCGCGCAGCATCTCCGTTGATAAGCAAAGAAGCGCACTCTCCGGCCAATCGGCGGGCAATTTGCCCAAAAATAAATCGCTGGAAAATTCAACAGAATTCCCATGCAAAGATAATGACATCACCAATGCTGATTGTAAGTAAAAACGATGGTTCCCATTGACAAATTGGTAAAAAAAATTATTTTTTTCGTTTCAGTGACATCACAACTGTGCTCTAATCTGATCAACCAGCTGATGGACACAGCCAATTCCGTAATGGAACTACACAAGAGACTGAAACATAGCGACGAGTCATCCGGCGGCCGCAACAAAAATCTTATGTTGAAGGAGCTGGAAAATGCGGCCATCATGACGCAAAATATGCTCACTAAAATTACAAGCAACAGGTTGGTCAAACTTTGATAGATTCGTTAAATTAAACGACTAATTGTATCTCATTTTTTGGGACAATTCAGGGCTGGAGGTATTGATGGAGCCTTCACTCAATTTCATTCCAACGATTCGCGTGGCGTGGTGACTGGAAACGGCGGCGGTGATTACATGCAAATGATGGACAAGTGTTCAGATATTTTGAGCAAGGTCCAGAAACATGTCCAGAATGGTTAAGTGATGGCGGTTCTTCATACCCAATCGAGTGTTTTTATGTATAATATATGTGTTTTTCTACCATGTTAATTGCGTGTGGGTGATTTTCGTGTCCATACACAGGGACGCTGTCTCTTTACTACATTTCTATTCTACTCGTATGTGGATTCGTATTGTGTTTTGTAATTTCTAACGTTTTTTTTCGAGACAACTTATTCGGATATATTCAAAAACACAAAAATTAATAAGGATTGTAGTCAATTAGAATGTGTAATTTGTTAATAAATTTTTATTTTTAACTAATCCTGTTAAATTATTATTAATTAGAACGTTGAATTCACTTATAAGTGACAAACTTACCGTTTTTAGTCCATTTTACTTAAAGTTTCTACGTTAATTCAATTTATTATAAAACTAAGCCGAATGAAAATGGTTGCGTTGCTTTTTCATCGTGAAATTAATGAAATTACTCAAATTGTTGTTTTAGAAAAATAACTACTAATTAATTGACAATAATTTTAGTAGCACCATTTTACGTTAGACACAGAACTAATTTGCCGTCTCGAAATTGAGTTCACGTTCATGTGCGGTTTCTAAACAAACAAGGTTCTCAAACCGTTTCGTCTTGTGATTTTTGAGTACTTTTTAAAGATAACAATTAGATGTAAAGAAAATTGAGACAAAACCAATTTTAACCTTGGAATATTCGGTGTTCATCGGAATTGGTCTATTGAGTTAAAGTTTTCACTTTTTGTTATTTAAGTATAAATTGTTACCTTTGTTGTATAACCCTAAAAATATGCGTTTTAATTAAAATAAATCAAGAGCTGCAGTTTTTGTCAACTGAAATTAACGAAAATATATATTTAACATTACTACTAATTACTTAAAAACGGCAACCACATATCAATTTATAGATTCTTCCGAAAAGAAACAAAGAATATTGCCAACCACTAATAAATAATTACGCATTAACTAAAAAAATAAAAGTCTCCAATTTCAAGATGTTTGTGTTTTGAATGTATGGACGATACTCTTTCCCTATTCTCATCTCTAACATCCAAATAACTCTTTTCCGCTGTGCTGTTTTCTTTAATGAATTCACGATACTCTTTTAAAGCATGTCGCATACGCTGCCACAAAGATGAGTTTATATTCTTTGGATTGAAAAGAAAACAATCACAAAATTGCTTATTAAATAAACTAAATTTAAAAATATTGTTACAAATTAACATCGAAATTGCTGCAAATATTGTAAAATTGTAAGAAATCCCGTCCAGAGCCTAGATAGGATTTAAATCAGTTTTTATTTCACCTTTCGGCTGAATCTTTTGTTACCTTATCTGAATTGCTTTTTTGTCTAATTTTAATAAAATATATGCTGGCCAAAATTCCATTGCATATTTTATGTTTACAGGGTACCTTATTTAATTCATGTCACTAATTAATCTACAAGTTTAAGCGAAATACTTGCATATTTAATCGTAGATAAAAAATTAGCCAAATTGTAGAGACACACGCTTGCATAATATGAATTTAACAAAAGTCGCATTAAATAAATGAAAGCAACAATATTTTTAATAAATACATTTAAGCAGATTTAGGCATCAGGGAATTAATAATGACGTTCAATCGTTTACTACTGTACATCTTAAAACACAGAATCAAGCATAAAATCATACAATATATTTTGTAGCAGAGGCAATTCGCAAGCAAATTTATACATATACATATATTCATATTAAAACCATACTTAATATATAGGATTCTCTAGTAATTCATCGAAACAGATACGCTGCATCCAACCAAAACCAAACCATACAAAGCAACATATTTTTTACATTAAATTTATATTGTAAACAGTTTTCTTTTAAACACATTCTCATGAATCATCTTCGTCCTTAATCTTTGTAACTTTCTCTATTTCTCTGTCGCTGTTATATTATCTCTCAAATCAAACTTCTCCATCTCTTGTTCATGTAGGAACTTGTAAATTAGATGAATGTGAATAATTAATTTTAATATCGAAGAAATTGTGTCTAATTAATTATAATATTATAAAGCAAAATGTAATTGTAATATTTCCAAAATAATAAAAAACAACAAATTTATTACAAAATGAAACAAGCTGTTTTTTATCACTTTATTGTTTTTAGTTTTTATAGGCAACATTTACTTCGAGGTCCTTCTTTCAAAAAGAAGGACCAATGCCTCAACCGTAGCCGGATTATGCCATCTTAGTACCAACCAGATCAATAATAAAAGAGTACATTTATTCTTGTCTTTAGACTTAGAAAGCTTTATGTTTCAAGACACTGCTAATAAGAGAGATAGGAGTCTTGTTTATATCAAAAATTTACGAGGATTGTTAACTAAAATCCTTTAAAACTACTATTTCCAACATCAAGAAAACCTACAGACAACTTTTAAAGAACTTTTTGCGAAATAAAATAGATGGAGCTGTATTTTATCCGAGACTTAAACCAATGTCTAAGCATAAACTATGGATACAGTAAAACTCCGAGAGTGAGGTCATACTAATCTAACTTACTTTAAATATACTTTTGGAAAGATTCCCTAGGAATTTGCGGATCTGTGTAAAATGTTCTAGACTTTCTATTCGCGAAATATAATTTATCGACCAAAAAATCTAACCGTGACAAGGAACGTAAAAATTTGATGAGAATTGTTAATCGTTCGAAAAATATTTTGCCCATAAATAGATCAAACTAAAAATGGAGAAAAAAAAATCAAATAGACATTCACGATTCTTTAATCCGAGGGCAAATAAATCGAGTGCTGGCAAGCATATGTGCTGTCGAATAACAAACAAATAAAATCCCAGGCCGGCATTTATCGACATACAACAACAATAAAATAGCTAACAGCAAAAAAGCATGTACGTAACATTTAACAACATAAAACTGATTTGAAATTAAAAGGGCGCACATCACATCCGGCCAAAGACAACCACTTAATAAAGTACTTTTCCGGCTGAGCGCATCACACCCTCTCGCCGCCGCTTAATTTAGGCGAAATCTGGTGTGGGTCTTTGCAGTTAACATTCACTCGATCAATCCTATTTTATTAATTCCTGTTGATTTCCATTGCAGTTCGAGTCGAGGGCATTTTCCTCGCAATAAAAATTTAATTTCAAAATTTAGCGGATGCTGGTATAGTTGTTATAAGACATCTTGAGATGACTCTTATGTGTACTTGGTCGGTCTTCAGCATTATTTCCATTTCGACATTGAAGCTCGTAATTGAAGTAGAAGTGCTAACGATCAAGAAAAGTTCAGCCGCTTAAGTGTTTGTCATGCCACCAATGGGGATAAATATTAGCATAGATTGTACACCATTAGACATTCATGATGATGGATTAGGCGCGATATGAGAATGGATACAGTAGGAGGATAATCCCATCAACAAGGCGATAATTGTACTGACACCTCTGTCTTGGGCATATTTATGCATTTGCATTGTCGATAGGTGACAACAATCAGTGCCACACGTCGTCGGCTTCAATAGATGACGGCACCTCTCTATATGAGTTCTCCGAAAACTAATTACAGGATAGACGAGCAAGCATACATTAGGCAGGTAGGCAAATCGACAGATATGTGCACTGTGTGGCGTTGTCCTGTATTGGGGAAACAATAATTGTGGTGGACAATCGAATGGACAAGATCAAAGAACAATGAAATTGAACCACAAGGATCAATCAACATTGTGTCTAGTCCAATGCACAGTGGCTGGGCTGGCCCAAGTGCAACATGACAAACATTCAAATTATCTAGTTAATGCCATTGTATGCTGCAAGTATTCTGTCAGTTTGTATACAACATTGAATTGTGGGAGAGAGCTCTCAATTCCCAATTATCCGGATTACAAGGATTTCGGTATGTTATTTTGGCTAATTTCATTCGTTTTCAATCTGTGATCTTTGCCGAGAGGCTCCGCACGTAGAAGGACGTTCAATACACGTGAATTGCGTCGATGTCTTGCTTACCATACAGCTTCTGCATGACTGATGTCCGAACTGATGTCTTTGAAGTTGATTCAGCCAGGTATGGTTGGAACCGTCTGAGTACAATAGTTTCTCACAGTAAACAGATTAACTGCCCATTCAATTTAAGGCAACAAACAAATCCCGTCAGGCGGGACAGTACGGTAATGTTAGATAATTTCATTATTTGGTTATATGGTTTGACCGCATATTTATGTATCGACATAACAATGGTTTCCCAGCCACCAATTACTTTGGATGTGGCCAAATTATTTGCGTTCAAACGCAATTAATCTTTCGGTTAATAAGCATCCCGAACTGGGCAGATGTAGACGTTGGCGATGACTGTTTATGCAATTCAATGCGGATTAGTTGAATCCCTACATGCAACTGCAATCTTAAAACATGTGTACATCCGTTGCAATTCCTTTTTGCCTCACATAGAGTCCCATCGAAATATAAGGGTCGCTGAATCTTATGCGGCAAAGCCGATTACACGTGTAAAATATGTATACAATTGGCATGGACGCTGATTGTTGGATTGAAGCGCGCGAATACTGCCAGAATGTGTACGGAATTCATCAATTTATCCTTACAAAACGACTATAGAAATTTCATTTTAACACATAGGAATTACTATATGTACAAAGAGGAGGATGGAGACAGTGGAGGAGCTTCATTCATTGCAAATTTATGGATACACGTACATATCTTGTGGAGATGTGCGTGGCCAGGGCGATCTGTCCTGCTGTGCGGCAGAGTGAAAGCCCATGGAACAGTATTTGAATGGGCCAATTGTGCTATACACATATGGTGGTTCATCTCTTGAGTCTGTCATTACAAGGGTAGGTGGAGATATCAACAAAACATTGGATGCAGGAATAAAAGGTAGGCTGAATGGGAAATTAACTGAAATTATGTTCGGTCTATTATTAAAAGTGCGCCCCGATTGGGATTAACATTTTATTTTGAACCCATAATTTTTTTCTACTAGTTGAAGTGATTTTTTTGTTGTGCAGAATTTTCAAGAAAATCAGGTCAATTAGAAAAGTGTTACAATTTTGCTTTTGCATTGACATACTTCAAGGAGTACGAGGATGCGTTCAGTTTTTGTGTATAGTAATTGCGAGAGGGATTTTGTCCTATTCACAAAGATGATAAAGCAGAAAGGTTACATGGAAATTTGGATTGGTGATGGAATCATTTTATAAAGAAACATAATTTGGGTTGAAATGTGCATGAATGGTTAATAATAAGAAATCATTTGGTAAAAACATTTTTGGATAATGTCCTGTCCATCGAGTTTTCAATAATAAGCATAATTAGTTGAAGTATTCATCGATTTTTATCCAGTTTGGAGTGGTTGAAACATCCAAACACCATTTTCAATGAGGACAAAAAACAAGATAAAATCAGGAAATGCATTCATTACTTACTCCCACCACAAAAAGCACCATTCCCATATCCAAAATATAAAACACTCATTCATTTGCACTCTCAATCTCATTGCGAATGCTTCCTCCCTTTTCAGTCTGACACAATGTATCTCTGTTTCAAATCATATAGTGTCAAAAGTCGTCGTACATAATTTACCTAAAACGATACCCAAACCCCCTCAGACACCACTACAGCATGGCTTTACCCTCCTCGAATGCCGTACCAGAAAACGTTCACAATCATTCAAAGAAATCTCATTATACTAAATGATATTCGCGCGTGAATCTTGACACCCTTAACTTGGACAAAAGCGTCACACGCCATCTTGAAGTTTTACACACCACACATCAACTTCAACAGCATGAACGAATGTGATTAAAATATGTGTGAATTGAAAGTGTTGAGACGCTTTCTGGTGTTGAGGAGGCAACGGATTCGGTGGCAGAATCAACCCATAGCGGCCTCCTACAGATTGGTGGGTCGTTATCATTCTCGTGCAAGAACAAGAGCAGTTGCGAATGACAGTCGGACAAAGGGAATTAATCCCTTATTTTTGTGCTTACACATTTTGTTCCATCTATACCTTTTCCTATGTTTAGTTCGCCTGTGCGCTCAGTGGAATAGACCTATGTTGGAAATTCGTTTACAGGTTGTATAAACTCCACGTTTCATTAGGGCGAGGGTGCAATCTGCAAGGTGGGGGAGGTATTTGAAATATATTCATACCATTCACTGGCAGATAATCCAACTTGAACTCGATGTTCGATGGTTTGGTGTCTGTCATTTGACGCTTTAATATGTGAATGCGAATTTTTGTTTTCTTTTGATAAAATTTTCCCAAAAAAAATCAATTTTAAATGGTAAAGGTTCAGTTCCAATAAAATTATTTAGATAAAGAATCGTATAATTAATTTATTAAATGTGATAGAAGATTGATACTTAAAACTATATGTTTAATTTATGTTGCTGAAAAAATACTAAACCTTTCATAAAAAAATAAAATATGCTACTAAAAACAAGAATACAATTTTTTTTTTCAAAAATGATTCAAACACGAACTAAATTTAATTGTGACAAATCAAGAAAAAAATTAAGAAATCCAATTTTACATGAATTAAACCCAATATCGCTCAATTTAAATGGCACAACGCTTAAGTGGATAATATCAAAATCATGTAAAGGATTCAACAATGGTCAACACCTCAAGCAATACATATTAAATACAATGAAATGGCTCCCCTGACCCCACTCTGGCCAGCGAGTGTACAAAGCATAGAGTTTGAACATATGTATATGCACACACAAACACTGCATGTAGCTTGTTATTCAAATTGGAGATATGTTGCCGCACTGGCAAAGGACAATCGATCATCATATGGAAACCCCATTGAGCTTGAACATCCGGTTCAGCTTAATTGTTGCCAACAAATAATTATTTGCATCCAGGTTTGAGGTGCCAACACTGAAATATGCCACAAACAGAAAGACTTGTCGCATCTGACAAGCTACATGGACCTCAGTTAATTGAACCTTATGTTGGGGCGAATATATATGTTTAGCTTGTGCCAATTAGTCGCGTATATCATACCGCAATGACCTGACCGACCCATACCCGTCTTTTGAAGCGTATCAAGTTTGTAGTCGGTTTCTTTAAAACGCGCACGCAATAGACTTTGCATTTACGGCATATTTGAATTAAGCCCAAGGAAAAATCGCACAGAACAGCACGAAAATAAACAAGCGGCGAATGGGATAGCTGCTAAAGAACATTCGCTGAAAGAAAGGACACCGAAAAGGACATTTCGAGTGGAAATGCGCAAGCTCAAATTCAAACACTTGCACTTGGAAAATGTCTGAGCACATACACACAAATATATATATGCGGCAGATGAACGAGAATAAAATGGAGCGCGCCCCACAAATGGCTGACATATGCGGTGGATCGATGGCGGCATGTGAAAGAGACCGATGTGACGACGACTGTGCGAATGCCGCGTCGTATGTATATCCTTTGGGCCGTGGGGTGGATGGCGGGTAGGATGGTACAAACTGAAATGCATAACACTTTAGTGTATGAAAGTCCTTAAATCCGGTACATAAACTCGCAGAGGCGCACACGAAGTCCCCCCCGTGAATGGTGAGGCGCCATAGAGGAGATCAATTATCTTGGGCAAATATTTGCGGAGCTGTTTAATGCTGCTGGCGTTTTTATGTTGCGTTTTTGTGTAGTATTTGGTGAAAGCGGCTAAATGATGATGAATCGTGCAAATGGAACCGCCAACAGATGAAGTGCGTTACTTGCTGGTGATTATTTAACCTAGAATGGGAATGAGTCAAGAAATGATGAGCATTTGGAAACCTACTTCTGTTTCGAATTACATTTATACGAAGAAATTAGAAAGCCGCTATTGTTATGCATTTCAAACAGAATTAAATCAATAACTGTTGATATTACAAAAACAAATACAATTTCTTCCACTTTTCCACGAATCAGGAAATCTGCCAGCATATTTCCAATGGAATCGACATGTGAAAGAAACAGAAGAAGGTCCAATGGTGATACAGAAAGCGAATCGGCACGCCCTTTTGGAATATTTCCCACTCACCCCGCGCAGACAATTTACTTAAAAGGACAGAGTTACTTTTAAACAACTCGTTTGGAATTTTTCCAATTTATACCCCCAAAAAATATCTACGTTTTCACAATAATCTCGAGAAATTTCGACGGTGTAACAAGAACTGCACCACAATAAAATGTATTTAATTCATCATGCTCAAATGATTTTAATGCCAAATTATAATTCCCCATTTAGTGAAGTAGTGGAATACTTTTCTTTACAGTTGGTGTGGCAGCTCGAAGCATCTCCGGGGTTGCAGCTATTCCTCGAAATTCACTGGGGTGCGGTAGCGCGTCATTTTTCTTATGATCGTAAGTCGTGACACAGAAGAGGTGTCGAACCGTGATGGCAATTGAATGGCGAGCTCTGCGACACCTGTGAGTGTCACACGTGTTGTGCGTCGTTAACTCGCTAAATACCTGAATGTGTCGAGGGGCCGCTTTGTGCCGCCATGTGGGAGGAATCTAAGGGATATCTCGTGACACGCTTCACCCTTGCCGTATATGGCTGTATGAGACAACTATTTTATTGTGCTCTGATCTGTTCGGTTATTAAGTTTGGATGAATTCAGATGTTTGGAAATCGAGAGAAATTACTCACCCGGAAAGGTAACAATGAATGAATTCAATTCAATGCAACCCCTAAACTAAAAAGCGTTTTTTCTTAATTAATATAATTATCTATTTTGCACATATGATTTCATTTGCAAAAAGTAGAAGGTCAAGCAGTTGTTTTATTGTAACAGTTATTTGTTTGTTTATTTTATAAGTTTTAACAATTTTGGGTAAAAAAAAATTCTTAACATTTCGTTCACTGAGCAAAACATTTGTTTGCCTGCTATTGAAAACGATACGCCAACACATTGAACCGTTTTATTTATTTGTTCATTTACATATGTCTATACACAGTCGTTGAGGGAATATTTGCTAATCTCAATTGGATATGAATAAATATATATTTGTGCAGTGAATGTTTATTTTCACATCAATTTGATGTGTGTTTGGATGAGGGCATAAACACGAAGGTGAGCGGTGAAAAGATATGCAATCATGTGAAGTCAGCCATTAATTTATTTCCCCCTCTAGGGAGTTTCCATATTATTGCGATTCATAAATCCTGGAACGATTAATGTTTGAAAATATTTATTGGCATTTGAGGTGTGGGGATTTTATATTATCGAAATTTTCAAATATTCTCAATCTTTTGATTTTTGATTCGAAATGTAAACATTTTTATTCATATATGTGCAAGTACCTGACGATATCACAGAGAACTTCCACATTCATTAACTTTTTTTTTTCAAAGTGTTTTATAATTTCTAACTCTCATTTCAATCTCTTTATTCATTAATAAATGAAAACATTTATATATAAAGCAACCACTCTACTCAAGAAAAGAAAGGTAAATTTTATTAATTACATTTTTTTACAACATATTTCTATACATTTGGATATAATATCACCGTTTTTCAAAGGCGACATCTTGTTATCCGTCTTTTGGACCTTAAACTGATTACTTATTTGCTAAAATAAAAATAATATGCTCTGTTAAACTATTTTGCATATTTTTATTTAACTTCGTTGATATGTATAAAAATACAATTCTCAAGACAACATTTCTCTAGACACGATATTTTCTTAATACCTTATTCATGTAATTTGAGATGTCTCAATTTCTATATAAGTTTTTATGTTTTTACATTCGAATATCAATATCGTTACGAACAACTGTTTAAGGTAACATCGAATATCTGAAATTGGACTAAATCTTTGATCTCAAAGTCAAGTGTCTGAATGAAGATTACTTTTTGAGTACATGACGGCGCTGATCCTTTAATAAACAAACTACATCGGCACGTGCCACAGTGGGAACCGTTCCGTTTATATTGACTGAAAATCGGAAAAACAACTTGTCATCGTGAACGTGCAAATGCACAAAATTGTCATGCTGAGCTGAGTACTTGTATGTTCTGCAGTCAAATATGCAAACAATCATTTGCTCAAGTGTTTTGTCGGTGTACGAATTACTTTGATCTCAGATCCAATTCTAATCACAATATTTTTCATTTTCTAACGCCGAAGAGGTCGCGATAATTGAGATTTTAATGATGGCAAACCAATGAGGATGTTCCAGCTGAAAAAATTATGATAATAAAAGGATGGCACTTGCTTTGATGTTAGTTTTTGAGATGGCCTTTAATGGAGATAGGTACCTTTCAATGCTAGATAAAAACACTCCAGAGCTTAGCCTTGCGTCAAAAGAAAATACTGAACGACTTTTGCAATTATTTTCTATCATGATTGCTTTAAGTAAAAATACGGGGTTTTATTTATCTGTTGAATCGCTGTACCATGAAGTACTCGAATGGGAGTTATTGATTTAATAACATGTAAAGTTTTTTTTTCAAATCACGCAAATGCCAATATGCAATGCGAAGAGCATTAGCGAATAAAATAAATATTCTCCTGTACATAAATATTTTGTGAGTGGTACGTACTGGTATTTTCAAGCGAAATGAAAACATATTTTCATGAAAATAATATCAATTTCAATCAAAATAAATTAGAAATATTGAAAATTGAATTACTATACTTATACTAAGCGAATGTTTGTTTTCATAAATAAACAGATTTGAGTACCATATATAAGGAGATTTATTATTCGTTTTCTATTAAATTTGTTACAACCATTTTTTTTTT
>JANSTS010002067.1:14892-30710 GCA_026546915.1 Sylvicola fuscatus
AAAAGTTTATTGTGAGCCCAAATGTTCTAAATTTATCTCCGAGTGTCATTTATACAAAATACTTTCTAACTACTATCATTTATCGCTTCCCACCCATAAAGTTCGTGAGTCTCGTGAATGAGTTTGCTGGCAAACAAATTCAGTTTCTATAGTTTCATCGCGAGACTAAAGGGCCCATTCAAAACAAATAAAACCGCGGATAGAAATAACACTAAACAGAAATCGCGGCGGGACACAGTTCACGTACAATATTCATGCTACACGTATGATAGACACACAATTCATTCACTGCCGCCATTTCTTCGTAGTCATAGCTGGGCGAAGGCGCGCACCATCACCGCCAGCTAAGGGGGAATTGGAAGAATTCGGCGGAATCGGCCGTGTGGTATTAGTCGAGTGTTGGCGGTGTCGGCAGTCGCGATCGTCGCTTCAACAGTAATGAGCTGCACATTTATTTACGTCGCCGCTCTCATCCGCTGTTTCTGGCGAATGGAATAGAGACATAATTTCGTGATTGTGTGTTAATTATAAATCATTTAGCTAATTTTTAAATGGTTTTTTAATTGGAAATTTTCAAAAGAACATCTCACTCAATGATTTTTGTGTGAATTGATTGAATTCGATGTGTGAAAGTTTTATTTCAATATTTCATTCAACAACAAAAACCCATTCAAACATCGTTTATAGAAAAGATATTAGATTGATTTATTTGTTGTGTGAAAAAAGATTGGCATCAATGAAATTCAATCATCACAGAAAATAAAGTGCAAATTAAAATCTTAATTAACATAATATTGAAGTGAGATAAAAAAAACTGTGTGTGATGATTTAACGTAAAACAGGTATTGACGACTTCCAAATGTGGACAATTTACAGTGAAAAGAAAAGCAAATAAGAAGCCTGGCGGACATAATCCATGATGAACAAGACGCAAAAGTTAAATAGCTTGACCAAAAGTGAAATTATTATAGAAACGCTGCATACCTGCTCAGTCATACAAGACAAGAGCTTTTAGCTAACAGAAAACCGATGAACTAACAATAAGTACTAAGCCACCGAACGTTAAAGTTTCTTGTGCAAGTGCTTTTACGATTTTCTAATTAGTTGTAAGTCCAGATGAATAGATAGCTTAAGTGCAGCAACTGTTTGCTAGAGCTTAAGATAAAACTGTGAATGGTCACAAAAACCATTGCCTTAAATGGTATAAAACATTTCCATCAATTTCTGTTAGCGTGAAAATTGCATACATTTACGATGTTTGGATTTTATGGACTTCGTCGATATAATAAGTAATTCGTCCAATTATTATAAAATATTTGTTGTTCTTAGATTTAGAGTAAGATCGTCGTTTCACTGTTGTTTTCTTAATTTGTGTTTTGTTTTGCATTTAAATAAACAGACAAGTCGCGTTTCATTGCCTCTTTGAAAAAAAAAGTATTCCATCCATAAACGAGGCATAAAAAATACAATATTGCGTGTATTCAAATTACTTTTATTTACTGGTTACTGAACGAATGAGTAACTTTTTATTTCCAAACTTGCATAACGTACGTCATCCATCCTAGAAAATTGTAACATTGTTTGATGTGCTCACATTGAGTTTCCTGTTTGTTAGGAATCAATCTGCATTTCAAAACATATTACTGCAACAGACTTTTGTATTTTTTTATTCAGCTACAAATTCGCTTCGATTAGATTCCGAAATATTACATAATATGTATCGCATTTTGCATGTTCCAGTTTATTCATTCACTTCGCGTCCATACATCAAAATGATTTACTCGCTGAGTTTTCCATAATTTGACTTAACTTTATTCAGCTGGTTTTCCTTTACCAAACTTCAAGGAACATCAGCATTCCACTTCACATATGAAATTCTGACCTAATTCGAACACTTATATTGGGGAGGAACTGTCCCCGCCAAAATTTGTCGAAATTCAGTGCACATTTGCATACATTGTTTATGTTTTCTTTAGCGAAAATCACGCACGAAATTTTGTATTACCATCAGACAATATTGGCAGCTGTTGGGCGCGGAGGAAATTGGGTGGTGGGCGGATATCATATTCGTGGGGAAGTTCAACATGAACAGTTTCGCTTACATATTCTGTACATTTATTGCCTTTTTTTTTGTTTTATTTTCTGCAATTGTAAGCGTAGAACCATCACGTGTCTCACTTGCATTTAACGTATCAAATTTCCATAAAGTTGTTTGATTAAATTTGCAACTGTTTACATTCTCTATCACATTTGTTGTACTTGCCTAAACTTAATCCAACCACTTAGGCACTTGTTGAGCTTTTCCTGTTTATTTACTTAAAGCTCTCATTCATTTTTCACGCAAATTTGTTGCAATTTTTTTTGAAAGTAATTTATTTTGCAGGAAGCAGTGCGTCACTATGCCGTCTAGTTTGAAGTGTCTGGCCGACCCCAACGTGCAAAAGTAAGTCTTTCGATGCTGCAATTTCCTTGGTTACTTTGGTTGTTTATTAATCCAAATGATATTGTTCTTTTACATTGTGTTTAGAATAACACGTTACAAACATACAGAAGAGTTAAACGCTGACACATCCTCATTTGAACGTAAATCGTTCCAAGCGTATTTACAAAAATCGCGCACTGAGTGTCGAAAGTCGAAAAGATTTGCCAAAAAGTCGTGCAAAGGGTAAATTATATGTTTTTGAATTTCAAAATTCATCCTTCTCCTATCTGCGTGTTAAATCACACATTAGAATTGGGATTTGAGTTGCGAGTTGAGCTTTTACCATTCTAATCCCCGTGTGCGAATTGGGGCTAACCAAATTCAGTAATACTAAACTAATAACAAAACATTTTTTTATTTTTACTCTATTCGCACTGTAGTTCTATTTGTTAAGTATTTTTGGAAAAATCACTCTTTTTTAAATTGATGTCGTTGAATATTCCACGTAGTTCCAGGATGAGTGTTTTACATTGTGCCTTGCTTAAGGTTGCACGAAAACATGTATAAAAACAATGTTTTTGATGTCTGCCCAAATCAAGATCACACGAATTTAAAACTTCTCACATTAACATGTTATAGTTGTTGCTTTAAAAAATAACAGAGTAAGGCGCTGGAAGAAGCTGCTAGAAAAAAATAACCGTCTCGTTCGTATTTGTAGTTTAGGTGCACCTAAGAATAAAACATTAAATACATTTTAAACCTATACGTAGTGATAATTTTGCAGTTCCAAGGATGCATCGGGCAGTTATGATTCGAATCCCTGGATAACTGGCGGACCCATCGGTACAAAAGATGCGGTCCTTGTATTTCGGCCGTCAGCTCTGCAAAGCTCTGGCGACGAGAAGGATTCGCTAAGACAACGAACTCTAACCGATAGTAATTGTAGTTTAGGTAGTTCATCGAGTAATGTTGAAACCAAAGATGGTGATCATGTTGCGGCGGAAATGTACAGCCGCGACGACGAACACCATGCTGCCAAAGTATTGGAGTCACTGCCCAAAAATACTGTGTCCAAAACAAAGAGTGAGAAACTAGATCAACTGTTTCATGGCACCGATATAAAGAAACGTTTACACGAGGACCTATCGTCCAGTGAGAACTCCATATCTAGTGCTTGTGATGATCCCGAGGAAATCGAGGATGATATTGCCAAAGCGGTGGAAGGCTGTGATCAACAGAATGATATGCCGAGCACGTCAAAGTCGAGTAAATCATGTGGAAAGCAGCAGTCAAATGATGAGAAGGAAAACATGACGACGTCGAGTAGTGAAGATCTGCTGAAAAAGCGATCTGAAATGCCGGCATCAGTGCTAAAGATTACTTATAAATTCCTCAATACTGAGACAAGACTGCTAAGAAGACTCTTGGCTAGCCATGGCTTGGTGGAGGCGGTTGAGAATCAAGGTTTCAATCTGCTGTGGACTGGTGCCTATATGAAGCCAGATATTCTCAGAGGACTTATGCCATATCAGAGGGTTAATCATTTTCCAAGGTAATTTGAATACAATAACATAAAATTTATATTGTAAAAATTTGTCTTCAGGTCATACGAATTGACACGCAAAGATCGTCTATATAAGAACATCGAAAGGATGCAGCACTTGCGAGGCTTTAAGCATTTCGACATTGTCCCATTGTCATTCATGCTGCCAAGCGAATATCGCGACTTGGTGACAGCGCACCGAAGTGGACATAGGGGCCCATGGATTGTAAAGCCAGCTGCTTCTAGCCGAGGTCGTGGTATCTTTATTGTAAACTCGGTAATAAACTTGACTTTGTGCCATTGAATCATGATCTAATAACGTTCAATTGTATTACAGCCAGATCAAATCCAACCAGATGAGCAGGTTCTTGTATCTAAATACATAGCCGATCCGCTTTGTATTGACGGTCATAAGTGTGACGTTCGCATTTATGTGGCAGTCACATCTTTTGATCCACTTTTAATTTACATGTACGAAGAAGGCCTTGTTCGACTGGCCACTGTCAAATATGAAAAAAGTACGGACAATCTTTGGAATCCTTGCATGCATCTGTGCAACTACAGCATCAACAAATACCATTCAGACTACATTAAGGCGAATGATGAGTGCGAAGATGTGGGACACAAGTGGACTTTTAGTGCGCTACTTCGCCATTTGAAGAGCCAAAATTGTGACATAAGCGAGCTAATGATGAACATCGAGGATGTGATTGTTAAAGCCATTTTAGCTTCATCTCAATCGATTGTGTCGGCGTGTCGCATGTTTGTGCCCAACAATCAAAATTGCTTTGAGCTGTATGGGGTTGATATCCTAATCGATGATACCCTGAAGCCTTGGTTGCTTGAGTTTAACCTGTCACCATCTCTTGGAATTGACACGCCTTTAGATGCAAAGGTTAAATCATCAATGTTGGCAGACTTGTTGACGCTCACAGGAATACCAGCTTTCAGTCCATCCAACAAGACAGGCAACGACAGCAAATGGACTCGGTTGAGATCAACTGTTTCCCGACGTACGCACTCCGCGGACTTACTCAACTCATCTGGTGGCGGAGGTAAGAAATCTAACAGTAATACTTTAAGTACGGATGAAATTCGTGTAATTCGAAATGTAAGAGCACAATGGGCACGACGTGGAGGCTTTGTAAGCATATTTCCTACTTCTGACACCATGTCTCGTTATGGAATGTTCTTAGACCCGGTAACTGGTATCCCAGTCTCAAGTTCAGCTGGTGGCAGCGTCGCTTGTCCAATGATAATTCCCCACAATTACAATTTGCTTTTGCATCATCACTTCTTTGGCGAGGGAAAGTCAATGGACATGAGTGTCGAGGAGCGTATGAAGCAGTATGAGCGTGTCCTCGAAGCGGATTATATTAGTTTTGGCAAAAAAACAATTGTACATAAGTGTACGGATGAGGCGTCCCGTTTGCGCAAGCAGATGCGAAAGCTTATTGAAAATGGCAATGAGTTGACTCAGTTCCAGGCGCGCAAAATGTTTGCACGGTACCTTAATTGTGTACTTCGTCGCTTATCTCAGGAGCCACGCAGTCAGCACGAGAAAATGATATTAAAGTTTATTACTCGATCAGGATTAAACATAAAAACAACATATTTTATGAAGCCGCCATACATGTCAAAGATTATGGGCAAGGATCGTAGCGCAATTGTTGCCAAGTTCCTTGGCGATTATTTAGAAATATACAACAAGGAGACAGAAGAGGCTGATGATTCGGCCGGTAACTTTAGTCCAATACCGTCGAAGATGTTGGACGATTTCCTAGATCAAGCGCAGGAAGCTGATCTTGAATCTGTCTTGACGTGGCACACAAATGTGACTAAATGTATGCCGTTCTTGTATGGGCGATGCTCAAATTCTCCGCCGACTCCACCAATTCCTGTGGGCTCGTATGGATTTTTAAAAGCAATGCCCAGCATGGTGCCGCAATGTGCATCGAGAGAAATCGCCCGCATTGACACATACTACCGTTCAATTGAGTCAAAGACGTCGTTAAAAGACAAGGAGAAGGACCAAGATGAACGGGCTGCCAAACGTGTTACCACCAAGGTGTTCAAAAGCAATTTGGCTGCAAGTTCCGTTAAGAAACCCCTCAATTCATAACTTTTTGTTTTGTTTGTGAAATCGTGTGGTCTTGTTAAATTTAAGAACATTTTCCTAATCTGTATTTTGTTATTATGTATAATCTCTAATTTGAATTGTAAATTTTTTTTTGTTATTTTTTATTTTATTGTCTGATATTGTATTATTATTTAAATGCCATGTCAGTCTATACAAAATAATACTCGGCTGAAAAAAACAAACTGTTTTCTTGTGATGCACAAATTGTTCTGTATTTTAAGTTAAATTATCGTTCTCAGACAGTCGGTTATGTTTTTGTTGTTGTACGTACTTATGATGTGTATTTACATTATTCTATGTTATATGACAGGAATGCTGCAAAACCCAAAAAGCATTTCTGTATCTAGTCGCATTTAAATGTACCTTTCCTTATTTATCTTATTATATTTGTGTGTCTATAAATAATTAAAATACCAAATTAACAGTCAATAAATAGCTACAATATTATAGCAAATTATTATTGATAAAATCAGTTAAAAACGTTGATACTCTTCTACAAATGAGTCACGGCTAGCTTACTCAAAAATCTTAAGCAAATGACGATCGATTTCTTTTATAATAAAAAGCCATATTTTCATGATATTAATAGTTATACGACTTAAAGATCTTGTTGAATCCCAAAATAAGAATTCAAATTTTAATATTCAATTATATACATAAATGAAAATGTCTTTGATCTATTTTTTATGATTAAACGAAATTATAAAGCAAATGCAGTTCAAACGAATTTGAAGAGGATTGTTCCTGCCAAATCAATACTAATTATTTATTGAATTTAAAGGCACCGTGCACAAATTATGTAAATGAAAACGAAAAACGTGAACTATCAAATGGGTTTCGATTGTTAAAATCATCAGATAACATTAATAATCTAACGAATTTTAATTACCATTGAAACCTTTAATTGTTAGTCGCATAGTCTTATTTCTTAAGGTACAATTACAAATTATATTATAAGCAAGCTTGTCCAACCACGCAATAAAAGTATATTACAAATTTGACTTAACTTAACACGTAAAAATACTTGAGACGTTAATAGTGTGATTGGAAGAATACTGTATTTTGTGATATCGCTTTTAATTTAATGGTGAGCAATTTTAGACACAAAACCAATGGCCTGTAAACTTGATAGAGTAAAGAATAGTCAAACGTCGTGTTTGTCGTTTCTTATGAGTTGTGAGTTTTAAATTTTCTAGTAGATAACAATTAACTGCAAACGGGACAATCCCGTGTATTTTTTTAAGCAAATTTGATAGAGAATGACTAACTATATGCAACGAAATTGTTCAATGGTTGTTGCCACATACTAAATAATGTTTGATTTACAAATATGTAGCAATTTTAAGGCACAACAAAAATATGTATTTTGTATTAAAAATAATTACAAAAAGGCTTTTGCATGACTCTTCAGGCGCACGAGCTTTCGCGTGTTGGTTAATCAGTAAATGTTCAATCAATCTTTGATTAGCACTTCTTTTTTAAGAAACTACATTAATGATTCAGCTTGTTACTGTTTAACTTAATCATTATTCAATAAATCAATTAAATTTATGCGTTTTGTTTTTGGATTTAATACAGATGATAAAATCCGGCGTCGTTATTAAAGACTAGCGCATGCTCACTATGCTTGTTCAAGGAAAGTATGTGTCTTCACTTATTGCAGACACACACTTTTCCAGGCACAGTTTCCAGCTTTTTACCATAATCAACAGAACTTATCAGCATAAAAGCTCCGACACAGAATTTCCCAAATTTCCCTTTACCCCTACAACGTGGAAAATCATATGGCAATTTTCCAGCTGTCAAACATTGAAAATACGTGAGTCGGAAAATACTATCACTTACACAAACGAAATGTCAACCATCGGACGTTAAATCAGAGAATTTATTGTGACCGTCTGAGAATTCGCGTCGACAATTGCACCCTACTTGTCGTTTGTTTGTACATAAATATTCGTGCGAAAATCATGCGTTAGGGGTGAGGGCTGCTGCACGTTCAGTCACAAAGCCACAGCCGCCCGAGCGCAATGTGATGGAGTCACTTCAGTCACTTTAAAGTTATTCGATTGCCAACCATCAGTGTGAAAATTGAAAAGTGCTTGAGCGTCGCGCGGAGGAAAACTCTTTAATTTTTGTTCTAAAAGTGTTTAGGAAGAAAAAAAAAAATCAAAATTGGGACGAATTTTATGGGCCGCCTAATGGCTGGCGAGGCGACTACCAAATGTGGGCCAACCACCAGCGAGCAAAAGTCAATACGTCATCCACCATTGCTGCAGTCACAGCATCCCATCAAGACAGATGAGATCGAAGTGATTGAAACGACTGTGGGTGGAGATGAGCGTCCGCAAGACGCCAAAGTAAGTACATACGCAGATTTGTTTAATATATTGCTGCCGTTTCGTTGTGTGCTCGCTTATACTCACATATGTATCAAATCTCGGCCAGTGTGTTGACGAATTGCGTGAGCTTTTCAGTGTGGCATGTGCTTTTCGTTGCGTGTACAGATTCTTAATTAGCATGCCACTTAAATGCTCTCAAAATGTTCGTTTTCCCCATAAACACGCAGTGAGTCCTGCCTCCTGACTCTCAAGTCCTCCAGCGACGGTTTTATGAAATTAAATTAATAAAGATTTTGGTTGCTAAGAGGCGCGTCTTGTTTAACTGTATCGACGTTAGGCTTGTGTACTTTATTGGAAAATCCGGATTGCACATTTGTCGGCGCTTTGGCCTCCGTAAACATAAACAAATGTATGTAGTTCAAAAGGAGTGAAAACGCTCGGAAAATCTGTTCAATTACCGTTGGCATATGAAAACAAAGTAAAATAGCTGAATATATGCAGATCGCACTCAAAAGGCGTAGTCTAAATAATCGTTTGAAAAGTATAAATACCAAAGTCAAACAGAAGCGAATCGTGGTTGGTTTTTTACGTACTTCTTTCTGGAAAATCAATGAGAAACTGCTTACAGCCGCGTTAAAGGGTAATGGAGGAAAATGCTCTGCCTAAGGGTGATTCGTTTTTGTTTGAGCGAAATCCCGTTGCGATGAGCTATCTTTTTATGGAAAACTGTTCAAACATTTAGTGAAAATTGATTGGAGATTGCAATGGTGAATCAAGAGAAATTGATAAAATGTCTATTTCGAATCCAATTTTACATTCACGTTAATTATTTAGCAATGACTGATGACCCATTTTCCAAACAATTACATTATTGTACAGTCTACAGCATACATAATTTATTATGTTTGCTAATAATATTTAAACGACATGTTTGCCAGCCAATTAGCAGGATTCGTAGAGAAAATGTGCCTGGTAGGCTCAACTTAACTGAAGAATTAATATTAAAACAGCTGCAAACATCGGAGCATGATGATTTTTTGTTCGCTAGACAAATAAACGCTATTTTATGTTTGGATATTTGCTTTTAAGCGAAAATCTCACAAGTGGTTGGAATGTAATCATTTTGGCTCAGGTAACAGCTTTGTGGTATTAAGGAAGTCATGGCGAATGCAGAGAATGTTAATTAGTTAACATGTCGTTTTTTTGTTGTTGCGGGAATTTCATAATATGTTAATGCTTTTGTATTAAAAATTAAAAAATGTAAAAAAATATCTTTTTGCAGCGCTCTATTGTTGGTTGGGTGTGTTGTGCACCCTGCATATGGATTCGTACATCTGGTACAGTCCATAAATTCGCCATTACCACAGCAACCTTGTTGGTGACATCGTTACTGGTCGCCTCGCCAATCCTATTTCTAATAAGTACGGCACCGTCACAACTGCCAAAGGACTGCTACCCCCAAGAGGACGCTGATTGCCAACCGACAAAGGCACCACCGCCTGAATGCGGCGAGATTGAGTGCAAGCTCGCCGCCAACAGCATTCAATCGAAAATCAATTGGAAAATTGATCGATGTAAATTTTTCAAGGACTACAGCTGCAGTCCAATCGAGAGCAGCTTGAGAGCCGTCAAAAGCGCACAGGAAGGTGTTGATTTGCAGATGCAACGTAAGTTTAAGATTTCCCGTTCTCTCCATCGATTTGAAAGGAATGTAAATTTATGAGGAAAATAATTATAATTACAGAACTCTTAGCTCACAATACCACATCCGGTCCATTTCGTAAATTAGGACGACTGTATGGAAGCTGTCTCCGTCAATCGGTTAACTCGTCCACCATTCATCTTGTACTCGATAAATTGGGTGGCTACCTACCGATTGGCGCCCTTGGCCCGTCTTCAATATCCACGCTAATCACCAAAATAAATCAATTAGGACCAACACCACTTGTCGGCATTTACTATGAACTCAGCTACGGCAAAAAGCCGCAAACGCTGCTGATTATCGATGGGCCGATTATGTCAGCGCCTGTTTTAGAAGTTCGTGCCAATTGTTTCTTTGGACTGTAGACATCATCATGCTATTTATATATACATAATCGCCAACTAATTCAATCAATACGATGTCTAATTTTTTTGTTTCTTTATCTTAAAAAGCATCCGATTAGGTGGATGGGACCGAAAGCACCTCCGTTTCGTATCAAAGAGGGAATGCCGAAGTTGTTGAATCAACTATTGGACAACTTTTTGCCGGCCGGATTAGGGCCAGATCAAGAGGCGTCTGAACGCAACGGTATCACCACTTTTATCAGTGAACTTTTACGGGTAATACAAATGGATCCGTTCCAAACTTTCCTTTTTCTAATGTCTTTGTGTTACTTAGATTCAAAGAGACTTCATTCGTCGAGATTTCCTAGACAGTTATGTCACCTATAACGTTACCACATTGACATCATCCCATCCATTTGTAAGTGAACAAACATAAAGTCGCTTAAGTCACACGACTACTAATCGAATTTTATGTTTAACAGCTCAATTGGACCAATTTGATTCCGGCGAATTGGTCGGGTGCAATTGTGGTACGCAGTCCAGAGTATCTGCAGCAGTTGCAGCAGCTATTGGGCCGACACCCCAACCGAGTGATTCACAATTCAATTTTGTTGGTGTTTGCTTTGGGAATTCTGCCTCCTGGACAGCCAAATGCAGAAGTATGCACGAAAGCAACTGTTTGGGCGATGCCAGAGGTTGCGTCTGCTCTATTTATAGCGCAATACAGCGAAGAAACCATCAGGGGAGTCATAACAAGGGTAAAGCATTTAAAAGTTTAAATTGATAAAGTAATTAAAAATTTGTTTTTTTTATTTGCAGACAAATGAAACTTTCCAAGCACTTAAGGCCTATTTAAAGCGGGCGCCATCTTTAAAGGGCGCTGCCCTTGTAAAGTTGTCACAGCTCGAGATTCAAGCACGCCCTTGGCCGTCGCTCAGCAATATGACAAGGATTAACGAAATTTTGAATAATGTAAAATAATGCGTGCACATGTTTTACATAAATAATATGTTTCAAAAAAATGGTTACAGATTGAGGTCAGCTCAGATAACTGGTTCGAGAATGTGTTGAAGCTGTACAAAATGCAGAATTTGGTTCCAGATAAGACATTAAACGAAGGAGTTTATTTTGCGTAAGATTTATTTTCTTAATTAATGAAAAAGCGGTATATTTTTAATCAATGTAATTTCTTTTAATAATTAAAGGTGGGCCTATCCAACGATAGCGAAGATTTTCTATGATACCTTGAGTCATTCGATTGGTAAGTTTATTGTTGACATTGGCAAAACGCACATTCAAGAACACACGGAAGTGGAAAGTGATTCCTTGATAGGATTATCTTATTTGCGAGCATTTATTTAATTATACGAGTGCAGTCGAGTCGACTTATTAACACTATTTATTTTATTTTAACTCAATTAGTAGTTTGTCAGCAAGGGGTGACACAATAACAAACTTCATATTTTATTAATTTGATTTAAAAATATTTCAGAGACATTTTAAATTGTAAATATTCTTGATTTAATGTTGCAGTTGTGCCACTTTCTGTTATTTTGGTACCGTATTTCAATGAAAAACTGCCGCCATACTTACACTACGCCTCAGTGGGTGTGTCAATTGCGAAGGAGATTCTGCGTTCAATAACCAAGCAATTCGACGAAAAGGCTATGAAATGCGTACCGTCGTCAGTGAATGTCTTTTCCAACAACAGTCGTATGGATATCTTAATTCATTCTGGCGGAATGCAAATAGCTTATCACTCAATGTTGACGCTGACTGGCTCTGTGAAATCGATGGAGCGATTGCCTGGTCTCGATTTGTCTCCCACGCAGATATTTTTTTTGGTCTCTGCACAGGAATTGTGTGCAGATTCCATCTATAACGGAGTTAATACCAATGCAGAAGATTTCAGTGACATGTAAGTTGATCCCGAAAATTGACTTTATTGCGTCTAATGAACCACCAAATTGACTAGACTTTATTTACATATTTCAGATTGGGTTGGCTGATTGCCCAAGGAGGCAGTGCAACAGATGTATTCCAGTGTCCATCGGGAACAATGCTTTACCTACAGAAGACCTGTAATGTGCTTTAGACATACATGCATCCATTAATGTTTGATGAGGCTTTTTGTGTTTGATACTGCAAAGTTCTGTGCTGGACTCAGTCCCAAAATACGACAAATTTCGTTATGCTAATTTTCATTTATCGGTGCAGCTTTTTCTGTTAAATACTAATTAGATGAAAGAAATATGGGTTGTACAAATTAGGATAAATTTAGAGTTATATGATAGATTTTTGGCGAAAGTTACTATACAAACTGGTTTCTTCCATACTTTAGGGACAGATAACCAATAGTGGAAAAGAGCCTGACGGGTCAAATCCCGGTGACCAATCTAAATGTTAAACTGATAGTCGTGAGTTACTTGGCGATAGAGCCATTTATTAAAACGGTTGTATATGAAAAAGGCTTCCGGCGTAGTCATTTATCTCTGTAAAATTGTTCTTGCGTTACCCAAAAGCACCCCCGTTTCATTCATCAACACAATGTCCTTTTGTGCTATTTCCGCCAACTCCATACAACCAACCATCTGTGCCTTGGTTTGTTTCTATATTTTTCATCCATGTTATATGAACGTTGGCAAAATGCCAGGAAAACTGGTGAAACACTGCTTCGGCTTATGGCGCACCAGTCTCGACCCAATTCAGGATGTACTCGTGTGCGCACTCGTGGATGCAATTCGTGTTTGCCTTGTCTGATAATTTGCGGCATTTATTGGCTAATTTAACACTTTATTCCTTTGAACATTTAATTCAGTCAATGGTTTTTGCTTTCACTTTCTATTGTTATCGCCCGTAATTCGCACGATTGTATTGTTTTCTTATTTATTTATTCTGTTTATTATTTTTTAATTCTATCATTCATTTATAGGTTTTGCAATTAAAATTGTGAAGTGAAGTTTGCCGATATTTGGGATCATTTTCTTTTAAACAATTTCTTTTTTATAGTTTACAAATTTCATTTATAAAGTGTTTATACCAATGTTAATAAGTTGTTAAAATTTAATAGTGTTACAGTATATTGGGATATATTTATAAAATTATTTATAGAAAATTTTAGCGAAAAACATTTATAATTTAAGTAGCAGTTGCAAAATGTTTGCCATTAAAAGAATTGTTAATTGAAATTTAGATATATGCATTACTATAAAAATCAAGTGATATACAGAATATTAAGGTAAATCAATAAGGACCAGTATTTTTCTGATTAAAATTTCGTGTCAATTATGACAACTATCTACTAATGTATACCAGTATCACTTAAAACCTCAAAATATCCACTAAAGTTAAAGTTCCGAAACACTTAAGTAGTTAGCTGCAACTAAAAATGAAATTATTATAAAAAAATGCAATATACCTAAAAGCTCCTGTACCAATTATATTTTTGCAGTAAGTTTGTCCAGTAACTGAGTCCTAATGCTTTCTTAAAATAGAAGGCAGTAATAATAATTAATTAAATTTCTTTTTAGAATTTAACGTGTAACATTACTTTGAGCGCACAGTGTCTGGAAAATAGACTATTTACAATTAAATATAATTTAATATGGGGAAAAAAATTATTAACGATGAGACATAAATATAGAAAACTAGGAAATCTTTAAAGAATCGTTGGACTATTTTTAAGATGAAAACAGTTATTAAACCGTATCCTTATCCACATGCTTTGTAAACATTTGTTTTAAATCCAATTATATCAAATATTCAACCTACAATGAGTTTCCTAAATCCCACCCTAATAAATTGTATAACAACAACAATTGTTCTAATTTATAATGATTTAGTATATTTTAACACCTTAATCATTTATGTTAACCCAACATACAAAAACATTTTAACACGAGAAATCTTAAGAATATAAATGTTATGCTACACTATAATATGAAAGTAGTAAACAAAGTTCTAACAAATGGCCTCCAGAAGATTACTATTATATTTTAATAATAAAATATTGCTTAAACGAAATTGTTTTTCTTATTAAAATGAATTTTTGAATTTCAAATAACGCAACTAAAGTTATTGATTTGTTACCTTGAAATCCTAGTTGTAATAAGTCAATTAGTACGATTAAAATAAATTAAAAAGTTTGTTGTAGTAGTAATGCGATTAAAAACTGGTTGTAGAACAAAATATTTTAAAATGTAATATATCCCTTTTAGGTAACCTATTATTTTAGTCGAAGAATGTGATAGCGATCAGTAAATTTACTGAATAAATTAATAGCAATATTAGGGTAACTGTTTACAAAAACTCTTTCGAAAGAATTTTAGTACCAAAATTGTAATCTACTATATTATTGAAAATTGTATAATTTCTGCATGAACATTTTGTTATTATTTCAGTGAATTTTCGTAAAGATTAATAATAAAATGTAATGGTAGTGGAAAATACATTACAGTTTCTATAAAGAGTTATAAAAGTTATTTTGCAAAATGTTAAAATCGAATTGTTAACTGTTACCGAAATTCAATTAAAATTGGACAAGGTATTATTTAATTACAACTATTGCGAATTTTGTCACAAAAAAAAAATCATTCTACATACTTGTACTTTAGAGTGTATCTAAACATTATTCCATCCCTTAAATGACCAATCGTTTAGCTCACATTGAAAGTTGAATGGTCCCTTATATATATTTTCTGTGATAATGGCCAACAAAAAGTTAGAAACGACACTTTAGAGAACTTTACCTATGTAGATTGATGTAAAAGGTGATGTTGCATTTGAAATGAGTGAATAAATAATATAATGTTAGTGCTTTTAGAATTGAAGAACATTTTTTACTTACTTGTTTTGTTTTCCATTGAAACATTTGTTTGCAATTTTTTTTTTACAGGCTTTCGTATCAAAAAGTACATTGAATAAAATGTATTCAATGTTTAAGTTGTTATATTTTGAACAGTTTAATAAATTATTTAGAACTAAAAATAAGTTGATGTTTGTTTATGTATTCATTTTCATATAAAAACTTTGATTATCGTAAATAAATTCATTAAATCCTTCAAGATCAAAAAATGATAATATCTTGTTGATATTAAGAGATTTGGATTACTTTTACACTATTATTATAATTGATTAATTCTTTAGTCTTTAACATTTTTTTTTGATTTTTCAAAAACTTAAGGACATATCTAATCTCTCTATCTAATCTTCCTGATAAGCGTTTTTATTAAGAGATCTCAGATGATTCGAGTCATATACAACTAAAGTTAGTACATATTTAGATTTGTTTTTAAATACTCGTACAATACATTGGAATTTGATTTAATT
>JANSTS010002099.1:1809-22420 GCA_026546915.1 Sylvicola fuscatus
AAGAAATTAGAGAAAATTATGTAGAGGGGTGATTTGTGAAGGCTTTGCCAACGCAAGCCGGCACGGTGGGCCAAGCTTACTCGCAAAGCCATCCAACCAACTTTGGTCTGTCTCCAGCAGTTTGAATGTGTCTAATTTTAAATAATTAAATTACATAAACTTTAAGATTACTTAAATGTTCAAAATCGCGCCATTTCCTTTGATGCTTAGTTATTCCAATCAAAATAATAAAACAAAGAATTTGTTGCAAATAATTTTCACTGATCCTGAGACAAGACGAGAGTTAAAGTCGAGCTTAAAACCGACAAAAAAACATAACCACTGGCGGTTATGGAGAAAAGCTCGCTGTACATTGGCTCTTCAAGTTGTACAACAGGACTTATTCGATTTTTGTGCTTCTGAGATCCTATCAGCTACATTGATTTGTCTTTTAAGATTCAATATGTACAGTGGGCGAGGCCGGAACTGCCGCCTCTTTCTTCCTTCACATCTTTACGACTATTTTTAATGCAGATGCATACACTTAAAGCTAAATCATGTTTTCGTTTGAAATTAATAAGGCGTACAGCTAATTGTTTTAAAATACACAGTATTTACTCATTACAAGGATAACGAATATGTAAATGGAAGTTTGTTCAATTATTGCGAAAAAGCTGTTCAGCCGAAGCATACGAAGAGCATAGCCCAATTGAACCTACGACCGATTTCTAGACATACAGAAAATCATAAACATTTATCATTCTAATTCTATGTACAGAAGTCCTCCTCCTTAAACGGCGACAATCTTACTAGGGTCAACCTTGACCCGCAAGAAAACCGTGTCCTCCTTGACAAAGGGACGCCGTCCCAGTAGATCGTGTGAAATGAATCTGGGAAAACCGAAACCCAAAGTATCCGGCTCAGTTGATGGCCGCTGGAAGTTCTCCCACGATGGGTCTGGCACAAAAGACTCAGCCACGCCACCTTGGCCACCCTGTGGACCCTGCTCGAACAGCGTGAACGTGATTGAGTGTCCAAACGGCCACTTAAGAAGCGCATCATACTCTCCCGGCAGCACCTTGATGTACACCGACACATGGCTTCCCTCGCCCGGTCCATTGCCATTCAAGAACATGGACGCCTGCAACTTGTAGCCATACTGGCTGGTGTAGAATGGCGGCGACACCAACTCCAAGCCGTCCTTAGTCTTAGCCTCGGCCATTTTAGCTGTCCAATCGGAGACCTTCCACAGGAGAGTGCCCGTGTAGTTGGTGCTCAATTTGGTGACGGCGTTCTTCAGCATCTGAATCTGTTGATTCTGTCGTGTGGCCAATGTCACCATCAGCGACAGATGGGAAGCGGTGTTCGCCTCCAAATGTGACTCCAGCATGTGACGCGGTCCCTTGAAACGGCAGCCGGCCTCCTTGAAGGAGCACGGAATCGACAGCGCCTTGCACTCGTCGCGCAGATGTGCGTCAACCTCGGAGCGCGGCATGGTGGCTACTTCGCACCGCTGTGGACACGGCACCGGACTGCGTGGACACGTGGCGCCATGGGCGGCCAGTGTGTCTGCCGAGAATTCACGACTGCAGTGCGGACAGCGACGCATTCGCTTGGCACAGTCTTTGGCTCGATGGATTGACATGCGGCCGCGGAGAACGCGAGCACCGCACTTCGTTTCGCAGTAGATCGGCTCCTGTGTGCAGGTGCCCTGATGATCCTCCAAGCCTTGGCCGGTGAACTCCTTGTTGCAGAATTCGCATGTGGTGAGACGTTGGTGGCAGGTGTAGGTGAGATGGTCGGTCATCATCATGCGCGGTATTTGAGCGCCACACTTGTTGGGACATTGGGTGGCATCGTGCTTGCAGGTGTTCAAATGAGCCTGGATAAAACAAAACAGAGAGTTAATTTTTCTGTTTGCACAAAATGTTCGTTAATATGCTAAACGATGGTCAACCTTCCTAATTAAGATATTTGTGGCACAACTGCCCACACTTAAAGCGGCTGAGGAATTTCATTGCGCTGGTGGCGGCCGAATTGGTTTAATTTTATTGACGAAAATATTTCGCAGGAATTTATTGATTGACACTTTTTTATGTCGCTTCATTTTGATTTGTTTTTCTTTTAATACCGTCTAAGAAAAGTTTGTTCCTATTAAAGTTCACTTAACTTTCAAGAAGCCGTTTAAAGTTTAATCCAACTGAATTACAAGAGATTAAAATCACATCAAAACATGTCTAATCTAATCATTTACTGGTCAGGAAGCAAAACATTGATGTTACAAGTAAATTAGGAGGTGCTACACTTTTTCATTTAATTGAGACAATCATCTTTACGTAAAGCTAAGACGACACTAGCCAGTTTATTAAGGAACTTGCTGTTTGTATAAGGAAAACCAAGGCACATCTGCTGCTACCCGCAGATTCACGAGCACAATGAAAACAGCCTGTTAATTATAAATGACGCCGAATCGCGTCGCGTCGGCACACAAAGGTGCAACGCCAGATGGTAAAGTACATACTTCACTTTAAACTTTCTTAAATGCCAGGCATTCATTTTGTTTTTGTTTTTTAACAATTTTTTAACTCAAATCTAAAATATTTACCTTCAATTTCCTTAGCTCGTCTGACCACTTGCAGCCTTGTTTGTGGTGAATGCAGAATACCAGCGATCCCATGATAGCTTTCTCAGATTCTGGGTCTGGGTAGATCTGCAATAAAAAAAAAATCACTGAATAAGTAAAACTGCTTGATATTCCAGACTACTTGTCGGCACGATAGTCAAATATTAAATGAAATTGGCAAGAGAAATTTCTTATCGCCTGCCAAGAACATGATGACGTAAATTCGCATATTCTTAATACTAAATACTGATAACAGAATGTTTCTAAATTCTGTGATGACTAATAATGCTGCTTCTTACTCATATTTGAAAGATGTTTTGTCATTGACCTCGATTCGTTCGTCTTAAAGATGTTCTATAAACGTAGAAATCTAAAGATTCTTTAAAGAATAGAATTATCTTCAAGAGTATCAATTTTATGACTAAATCTTACGAAATTCCTATATGTAAAAGCGTCAGACATCTGAAGAATCAATAAACTCTATGCGTCACTTGACAATTCCAGTAAAATACCACAGCATGGAGATTGCTTGCTGACCCAAAAATGGAAGTGATTGTTTACTTATTCGTCACTTAATTTAGGTTCCCATAAGTAAGCTTAGCTTAAGCCAGGAATTTATGTAGAACCACTTTGGTAAATATTTGCTCAAGAAAACACGCAGTTTTCTCTTTATCTCTTATCAAAATTAGCCAGAAGGCAGATGAGCAAATATTAACTCAGGACAGACCTTGGGAATCATTTTGTTCTATTACAGTGGCGCGCTAAAGTATAATTACATTTACAAAGTACATTCAACTAAACGAAATAATAATTGTATCATAATAATAAAAACAAAGAAGAAAAATTGCCATTTGATAGCTATAGAAACCGAAAGAGTCAAATCTCAGACAAAGTTACCAAAGTTTAAATTAAGATAATGTTCTCGAATAAACGAAATCAAATTAAAGGCAATATGGCAATTAATAAGAACAATATACACCAGGCAGAGAAGAAGATGCGATGGTGGAGTCACCTTAAGGTCACCGGAAATGATCGGTGCCGGCGCGCAATGTGTTTTCTTTATTATTTTCGTTATGCTTTGTATGTCCCGCGGTTAAGTTGCGTTATCGACATACGTTCGCTGGATCGCCCGGTTATGGTGCATATGTATTGTGGATGGGGCGACGCGACGTCGCAGAGCGGATGTCTTTATGCTCCAGTCAGCTGAACCAGCAGAATGTCTGTTGGCGATGTAGTTTTGTTATTCCAACAGAGACACTGGGGACTTCAAATGAATTCAAGTCGATTTTTGTTGAGCAGAAGTAGAAGCAAACAAATGAATTAATAAAAGCTTATTTTCGGTTCTTATGGTTGTTCTTATCTTCTTTTGGTCAGTCAGTGGAAGGAATCAAATTTTTTGATGATCATTTGTGGCTTTGATCGAATTTTTTATTTTTTTTGTATATAATTTCTGACGCCTGTGGGAATTTTTATCTGAACTTGTGGTGTCTGGAATGGTGTGAACCAATTCCCTTTTTATTATTAATTTATACAGAGAATATTGTGATGACATTGGTTTTTTGCGACTCACTGTAGTTTTGATGTGACAAAGAGAAATTCCACCCAACAACAAAGAAATACTTCAGCAATTAGTAGAAACAGTTGAAATGAGCTGTTTGAATATTTTATTGCCGGGGGCTGACCAATTAAATTAGTTCCAGCGCCGCCGACTAATTTAATTATGCCGTTAAGTGTAAATTCTAAAAAAAAAAATCGTTTCGGAGAAAAGTACTAAATTGAATGTGGGAAGAGTCGAGTAGATTTTTTTTCTACTCAGTATAGAAATTACCACCCAACTTTTCAGTCCTTATTTTACAAATTATGGAATTTTATTAAAAACAGATTCCAAGACCACGTCATTTCCATAGACGCCACATCAGTAGTCGCACGCATTAATTAGCCAGACGCCATGTATCATCAAACAACAATCAAACAGTTTAGCCGCAATCAAATACATAAATGCCACACACAAAATGCATCACGCGCGCATTCATTGAATCTTGAACAGGCAGTGCCCATACAGTTTAAGGATGGGCACGAAAACAACGTGATCAACCGCAAAATGGTGTGCAGTCAACTGCAATGCCGTTATAAAATGCAACTCATGACGTAATCGTGAAACGTCCTTCTCGCTGCATGTGGATTGGCAACTTGTTTGGAGCGCGCACTCAAGAAATTCAGCCGCGCTATTTCATGAGAATATCAAACACGCTGCGAGTGGCGACTGATCAGTGATCAGTTCCCAACACCAATACCAGCGATCTCAAGTGGCCATAAGGGGAATGTGAAATGATTATGCGTGTGTAGATCTTTTAATTTGTGTGTAATATTTGCCCGTCTTCCATGTATGGCGCAAACCGCGGTGGATGACAGACTTGAGACAACGTGCGCCACCGTCGCGCTACAAACATTTAGGAGAGGCGGCGCGGCGGTGGTACCCAGCTTCTATAACTACATGCAAGCGATATATGGGATATATATGTATCAGGCGGTGCTGGCAATCTCTTCAGTACCTCCACTGGCTGGAAACACGTTGAAACATGCACAGGCCACAGGCATAAAATGCCAAATGAGTTCACTTGGACGAGGCCGCGACTGTGCATATGTACAGCCATTTCCAATTCCAACACACGACGCCAAACTGGTTGTTAGGTGGTTTTCGTGGATGCCTATCTCTATCGCGGATTTATCTTTCTTTTACTTTTGTCCATGCCATTTTTTTGTTGTTGCTGCAGATATTCATAATAAAGAGACTTCATGTGACTTGCGAGCGCCAACTTAAATATGAGGCGAATCGGCTGTCATACCGTTGGAATCTAAGAAACATGTTTTTTGACGTTAAATTCTTCTCTTTTTTTTTGTTTGTTTGTTGCGCGTTACACTGCATTTTCTGGTACATCGCGAGTGAAAGTACACTTATGAAGCGCTGGCGTCCCCACCAACCCATTTGAATGGAATTAAGGTGATCAGGAACTCACACAAGTGGATGACAATAACGTTTTAATGGTCGTAATTCGTAACGTTTTAATTGCACAACTCGACACAATGTTACATATGGGCGAGGAAAAAACTGTGCGGATTGTGCCGAATGATTAGCCAACGGTGCAGCACGCGGATCAGCTTACAGTACTGGCATATGGCATGGATTGGCTTGGTGCACGCAAAATCTAGGTTATCGCACAATTAAGTCGCATTAACGGGGCCTTTCAAAGCTTTATTATTATTTAATTTGGCTTCGTTTGTTTGCACTTTAAGTTATTCAATGTCGGAAGATTATTGGCAATCGATTGGTGGTTTTTATCAAATATCGATTTTTATCATTTAATAATATGTAATCTTAAGAAAATGGCGTAATGTAAAATTTTTACACAAATGATCAATTGAATCGTAAATTATTGGTAAATAAATATGAAAAATTACATTGCTAGATGTGAAGATAACGTGAGAATTCCATTTAAATGAGGAAGTGTCACAACTCCCATTTGTGTACATGTTTACTTAGGTTATCTCTTAGAAGTGCATATGGGGACTTAAGTAAATACAATATTGATTTGTGATCACGAAAACAGAAAGTAAAACTGTTAATCGGAGCGTCAATATGCCGTTCAGAGGTGAGACAAACGGATTTACGACTGATTGGAATGTGGAGTATGTGAGAATCGATGTGAATTAACATTTTCTAGCCATTAAAAATGTTTGAATTCAAAATTAAGACACTCAATCTTTGCTAAACTAAATTGTTGAAATGAAAAAAAAAAATTGTCTTAAAAAATGGATTGCTTCAAGCACTCTAAGAAACCACTCACTTATAAAAAGAAGCAATAAATTGCCTCGTCCTTATGTGAATCAAAAATGTGCAGCCCATAAAAATGCTTTTATCCCATAAATTTTCTCAAAGTCAGTACGATCAGAGGTTCGTGCTTTCTTCCCGTTACTGATACGCAATTTGTCGGTGTCAAGCGTCCCAAAATCGTCGCAGTAATTAAGTAATAAAACGCTAGAGGAACAAATTGGACACCCCTCCCCAATATCTGGACTGTTATCATTTAATCAAGAGACATCAGCAAACAAGTGATATACCAATATATTTTTATCAACCCAGCAAATGAATCCGCCGAAGCCAGCGGTCTTGATGTGCATGTGATTAGGATTCCTTGTTCTCTGCCCATTCCTCTATTGATTATTTTTATTCCAGTGTTGACTGCACACATCGAGGAGGGTATTATATGAATGTTTATTTCACATGTGAGCTTGGTGCTTACAGTTTTAATGCAGCGAGCATGAGAAAAGTCAATGTCCCTTTGGGATAAGGCACGTACGCCAAAGTCGCAATATCGCATGGGAAAGGTTGTAAATCGGATTTCAGGCGATTGATAGGGACGACTATGGGAGGGTTTGGATTCGTTTGGAGCTGTCAGACGTGTAAAATATTTTATGCCATAGAAATGGGATCTTGATTATGCTGTTCGCATACAGAAAATTTTTATAATATCTTGGATAAATCCCTTTTAGCGTTAAGAAAGCGTGGAAGTGCTTTTATGGTTCTTTTATTTGTTCTTGAAGGGTACAAATATTGTGTGATAATTTGTTTTATACGAGTTCAAGAATATTGCCAGAAAATCGACTATTCCAAATATGAAATGATGATTTGTAAGTGCGACTTTAAGAATATGTAGTTTTCATATGCAAAAGTTGCTTCTGTAAACATTTTCACGATTACTGAAACGCATCAAATCTTTACGATCACTAAAAATCTTCAAAAAGAAAGTTCTCCGAAACTGTTCCGAATACTTTGCGTTTGAAGTGTTCCTGTTACACTTGTAAATATCTAAACAGCTTGCATATTGTTCCACAAAATGACTTGAATGCAGCACATAAAACATCTTAAAAACATAACTTTCATGAATGAATGAATGCCTGGAGAAACACAAGCAAACACCTAGATCCAGCGTCTTAAGTGACTGTTGTCTCTTAGCGCTGTGTTCACGCATATATTATATAAACTTAAATGTCCGTCGTCACTATCATCCCGTTACATGCGCCTTCTTGTGTGCTAGCGGCCATTCCACTTCAGCTTTTTTGTCGTGGGCGGCGAGAATAAATGGCGCAAAAGACACTAAGCGCGTAAGATATTTTCAGATGATCTTCTTGTACCAAAGACAAGCACGCGGGACTCGTCACAAGTAGCTGCACAAAAGCTGTGAAGCAGTTTAGCAAATCATTTAAATGTGTGTTTACCCACAAATGTTTGTACAACAGCATGTTGGAGATCGTAAGATCTTGCGCGTTGCCAGCATCTTAGAAAAACAAATAAATCCGTGTGAAAATGATGATGATCCTGGCCTGAGAGTGCAGATGGTCGTAAGTTCATCCGACAGCCAAGGAACGTTTTAATATATAAATATATCGCGAGTTGTACACGTTCCGATTTACTAGAAACGCGGTTACTCTGGCGAGTGGCGAGGAGGCGCTATTTCTGAACACATCAACGCAAGGTTGCAACTGCGCTTCGGTTGAATGACTTCGGGCCGGGGGGGTTGCATTTTAATTGTACAAACGCGACTCAACGACAATTATAACTATTTTTTCCTTGAATACAAGTTATGACTTTTTTGTAATCATTCGGAAATTGTATAAAGTTTACTACTTCAGTCTGGTATTTTTAAGCAACTAATTTCATCACAATTTGTGGTTTTGTTTTATCGCAACTTAGCTGATAACCTAGTTGTTGGATTTATTTTCCAGAAAAAAATAGTAAATAAAAGTTGTTAATGTGTGTGTGAGCTGATTGGTTCGGCTCGTGCCGAACTTTGGGTCATTCCATATTTATTGACAAGCAATTATTTTGAGAGGATTTATGTGTGTTTTCTTTACATGAAACGGTAAACTTAAATTGAGGTTTACTAAAGGAATGTTAACGAAAAGAATTAAGGAAAGAAAATTTTGTTTTATTGTAATTATGGCCAACGAAAAATCTATGCGGTTTACGTTTCTGAGTGACCTGCAGTTAACTTGAATGTACTTAAAATCAGTTTTATTACTTTACATTTCTGCAAACGTAGTAAAATTAATTGCCGTTGCATGTTCATCGAGTGCGTCTTTAAGTAAATAGTAACGTATGCGAATGTCATAATTAGAAGAAATGCACGTATGGAAAATTATTGTTGTTTGAAAAAAGTAGCTGGCAATAAAGTAGCAAAACTAATAAGCAATGCAATAATTATAGGAATTATGTTTTTTCATATGAATCACTAACGATTACTGGCAAGTTGTTGAATATTTATGATTTATGAAAAACTAGTAACAAGCCATAACTCATTTAGCTGCATATTCATCACTTTGAAATTTCTTTTATTGCGAGAATAATTCTGATTTCAGAGAGAATCATCACAATTCAACTAAAACAAATTTTTAATTTTCACTTAAGTTTTTAACTATGACACATCATATGGAATGTTCCACTATCTTCCAGCTAGGAACAATGGCTCTTTCAATATAATACTTCGATTGGCGGCACCCAAAAACGGATGTAATCAACTAGACATGCACCTCTATCAATTGTTTGCCTCTACTCTTTTTATTGCTCCCAATATTGGGTACCAACCCGCACACATTTTCTTAATTACGTTCATTTTGTCATAATGACGAACAACAAAAAAAAGAACGATTTCACACAAAGTCGTAATCCACATTCTTGCAGTGGTCAGCAGCTGCATACAGTTTTCTTCACTGTTTATCGTCAGCAATGAAAATGGCGATTACTTACAATTTGACTAATCTCGGTGATGGGAACATTTGGCGGCGGTGATGGCGACTGTTGGTTTTTTCGCGGCGGTGCCGGTGGCGGTGTCACCGGATGCACATTCACACTGCAATCCTTTGAGTTGCGATTCGGTGAGATGCGCGCCGGAAAACTTAGCGTTTTCGTCCACTGCGACAAACTTCGCACCATTATGTTGGCTTTCTTTTTGTTTTCCGACTTTAATTTATCAATCTTGACTGATTTTCTTTTAATTTAATCCAATTTGGTCAGGAAACTTCACACTTGGTCACTCCATGTAAATGATTTTTTCGTGTTAATTCTTTTAAAATATTTTCTTTTCCACTAATTGATGGTTTGTTGTACTAAAACTGGCACGAACTTAATGTTTCAGCATATAAAAACACAAAGAAATGTAGGTAACAAAAATGCAGTTATTTCGATATAGTACACCGTTTTGAAAGTAAGAACTCAACTTGCGTCTAGCGAACACGTCTTTATCGGGCCGATTTCTGTGAGCAACTGATTTTGAAAAGCTGGTTTGCTTTTGCTTGCCCCCATTCGTTTTCATATTTTTGCCTGATGCTTAAGTAAATGTGCGAGGAGGACGTCGTAGCGACAGTTCAAGGCGCCAGAGCGAGAAAGACGCGTGAACAAAAAGAAAGTAATGTGCAGTCTGAAGTGCCGTCTCATTCTGGTTAGAGGCACTTTATGGAAGTTCTGGTAACAGAGTATCAGAGTTTGGACATGTCACTGCCACAGGCCACAGAAATGTTTTGTATTGAACTGCAGGGGTTCTTGAAATACGAACAATATGGTGAATGGAAATGGTAGAAATGGTCCTGTGCCGGATTCATATTAATTGATATTCCTCGGTGGCAACTGGCGTATGATGCGTCGGATATGTTTGCAGTTGCCTAGTGTTGTTGTTTCTTCAATTTATGTGCAGGACATATGTTTTGGAACATGAAAACTATTTTTAGAATGCTTTTGGTAATTTTAAGTATAGGTTTTTGTTGCATATTCATGATGCAATCTGCTTAGGCACACGTTGCCCAAACAGGACCTTAAAATATGAGTTTTTAGGTGATCTGAAAGTGCTAAAATCTTAAGAATAGACCCGAGATTTTGATGTTTTGTAATAAAAAAGAAAGAGAATGGTTCAAGGAAGGACTTTAGATTTCCTAAACTCATATAAGTCATCAAAATACTTGAAGATGTCCCTTAAATTCATAGGAAGAATTGTTGGCACTGAATACTTAATTTACATTAAAGTAAGCAATTTCAGCTGCTACATAAATGCTAAAAAATCATCATAATCAGTACGGCCCCAAAAAAAATCGTGTCCTTTGATAAAGCAGTTCAAAAACGATTGTGCTTAACTAAACAACTATGCAATTATCTTTGCCCTGTAATTTTAATATTTTGATCTTAATACAATATAATGGATCTCCCTGCCCGAATTCGAAAATGTAAGGCTGCAACAAGATTCCTTCGCAATGAAGTGTTGCTGCAGATTGGAGGCCCAATTATAATTCAACCAAAACGCATTCACAATGCAGCCTGAAAATGGACAGATGTTTCAATAAATGCGGAATCTCTTTATATGCCTCCTCTACGGCCATATAATTTCACTGTCTTGAAATTGGATACTTTCGTCAGATCGTTTATATTGTTGTTGTTTGCTGGAGGTATTATTGAAGCACTCATTTCGTGCCAACGACAGAGGCAGCATAGCGACCCATAACTTTTCATACGTCTTTTATTACAATATACTAAAACCATACGGTATTTCAGTTCTTTCATTCAGTCTTTTCAGTTACTTGTGTGCGTGTTTAAGATGCGTTTTTATCTTCGCCATAGATAAAGCAGCACATTAAAAAAAAACATGCTCTTTCATCTACCTCATTCAACATTTTTGCTCTGAATATTTGCTATAAAACGATTTTCAAGATCATCAATTGAATTACATTCCCAAGCTAACTAAATAAATTTTCCATTTCATTTTCATTTGAGAATGAACATTCATTGACTTTAATTGCACATTTTAACCAAAATAAAAAAGTGCCCAAGTTCACATATCGACCGTTATGCTGCCACGAAGTCGTTTCATGTTTTCACATCCTGGGCGATTTTGGGAACGTCCGGTTCTAGGTCACGGAGTGTTGCGCTTTAAAATTATTCTTACGTATATTTGTTGCAACTTATTCCACCTTTATCTTATACTTGGTGCTGGTTTTTGCTCCGGAATGGCCGCACGTTCGAGGGTCAATTATATTGTCCACTTAGTCCGGTTGCAGAGCAAAGAATAAGAATATAATTTATTCAACTCCTTAATTGCTATTAAAATGCACAGCTGCAGCACACACATTCCACATTCACAGCGTTTCTTATCTTTTAATGTTGTACTTGTGTGTAAATGTGTTTGTGATCGGTGATCGTTGATCACACAACGGCCTTCCCTGACCTTGCCACGCCGCGTCGCGCCGCGTATACGCGAGTGCCAAGCAACTAGGAGAATTTACTTGATACGCGATCGTTTGTTTTCTTGAGGAATTTGTTCTCACCAGTGAGAACTTTGACTATGCAGGCGAATTGTATGCGCTTAATAATGTAATTTCTTTTGAATTAAGAAAACGGCTCGCATTCGCGTAGGTTTAAAGTACAGTTTAGTTTTATGCTATTGTTGGGACTTGGGCGTTAAAAATGAAAGAACAAGTCAGTTTCTGGTCACGATCCACACGTAAGGAGATCGCATTAAGTTTGCGATTGCATCTGCGTGGCTAGTGCAGATGTGGTACATAACGGCTTGCAATTTCTTTTTTTACTTGTTCAATGTTAAGACGACCTACATGGTTCTTACGGAAGATTCGCAAAATATTATTTAATAAGAACAGTAAATTTGATTAGGAAGTGGAATAAACTTGACAAGAATCAAAAATTATTATGATATTAATCACTGAAGTACAAATTTAACTTCTTATTACGTCAACGCTTCGTTACATAAGATATTTTCAAAGAAAATGGGCATTTCTTACTTATATACATACATGTATTTAAACGTTATTTAAGCTCATTAACTGTTAAGTCATATTTTTAATTATCTTTCATACGTTAAGAAATAATATTAATTAATTTATATGCTTTTCATTCTGAATTAATTTCACATTTGCGCGAAAGTAGTGTAGAAATTATGTTAATACAAAACCGTAATTTACGTATGCTAATGTTGACTTTATTATAACTTAATGAATTACATACGTACCTAACCTAATTTAAGTTTTACTGCAAACATTACCAACAAAAAATGGCCAATTAAGTAAATAAAAATTGAATATAATTTTAACTGAAGTTCCTAAATGAAATTTCTTAAGAAATGTGACATATTTGTGTTATTTTCTTAACGCATTTTGTTTTTTTTTTTAAATCAATTGTGAAATCTAGCTGTCTTACTTTTTCTTTAAAAAATGGTAAAGCAATTAAAGTTTTTGGTCCGCGTCACCATATACATATGTAAACGGAATTGCAATTTCGCTGTCATCTTGCAAATTTACTGCGTTTTGTGCTTAATTCGAAAAAATATTTGCATATATTAAAATATCACGCAACCATATCGTCCATAAGTCTCCAAGTACAGAGGCGATGATGAATGGCTCCAAGCCAGCGCCACACATTGTGTCAGGTGATCTTCGAGGCGATATCGCGAAAATGCCCGTTGCCTGTAAAGAAGCTTTTTATGTTCGGCGCGTTCGTATAATGAAAGTTCGTTACAAGAATCGGTATAAAGATGATGTAATCTACGCTGAGTTAAATATATATGCTTTGTGACTCCGTCTTGGTGTGATTTGAATTGAATTGCGGTTTATGACTCAAGTGTTTGACTTTTATTGTATATCGTAGGACGAGCGTTTAGATTTTAAATTCGTTGCTATTTTCGCAGAATGTGTCAGGAATTTGTTTAGGAGGTTAAAATGCCATTCATGATTCTTTTCTCTATGAGCTTTTAAATTAGGAGGTGATAATCAATTCATATCTACTTATGTTTACCTCTCCAAAATTCGTCTTTACGAATATTTTATATTTGTAAATACTAAATTAGTAAGATTGCAAAACGTATTGTGTTTTATGGATGCCATTCGTTTATTTTCTGACGTTGCTATTTTAAGATTTTTCGATATAATAAAGATTGATGTTGATAAGTTAATATTTGCTTTATTAGAAAAAAAAATCTTCTTCTGATTTTTTGACTATAGTTATTAATACTTTCTATTGGAATGCAGTTACTAAATAATTACTACACAAAAACAAAAATACATATTCTCATTCTAATCTCAATAAAACTTTAAATCTTATTTAAATTAAAATACCGATCAAAAGAGGCAACAGAGCATTTCAGGTCAGTTTAGAAATTCGTTGCAATTCTGTAGCATTTTTATTGAATTCGTTTAGGATAAATTGACCAGGTTTGGTGCTTCATTTATTTAAATACACTGGAAATAGTGGTTTTGTTTTAATTTAAATATTCAATTACAGTTTAATGTGATAACTATGCTATGTAGTTGAACAAATGATCGTTATATTTATTTATTTCGAAACACTTTCTAACCTCTGCTAGAAATCTGTGGGAAACAGAAAATCGGCCTACGATATTTAATTAGCATTCCACTTCAATTGAGCTGTTGTATATCAATTTCAAATAATTTTTCTACACAATAAAATTGAGAGAACCTTATACTGAAAATTAGAGTTGACAGAAATCGATTTATAGTAATCCTGTAACGGTAAAATTTGGTGTTAAGAATGAAATGTCCTTCAAGAATACGAAATTGATTTTTTCAAATTAAATATTGAAATCGGCGTTTCCCATTCTTGCTCAAAAAGCAATAAATTTTGCCAACATTCAAGGGAATCCTTTATGTCCTTTCTGTGGCGATTTTAAGCCGACAAACCACTCCCTATAAGGATCCAGCATTCCATCACAACACAATGAAAAGTCCGACATAACAAAAATATTTTCAAATCATTTTCTAAAGACGTTGCAAGGAAAATGGAATAGAGAATTGGAGATGCTTGGAATTTCGTCCTGAAAATGTTGATGTACAAAGAACTGGCTGGATGGGTTGGTATAGGGAAATGTGCCCTTTTTGTAGGAAGAGCTGAATGATATATCTTTATACACAATTATTATCGGAAGGGCATGTTGATAGAAATACCATAGACGCTGGTTCCGTCCCTTTGATTTATGGCATCTCATGTGCATATCTTTTGTTACACATTGGAAAACGCAAGCGAGGCATAAGAAAGAAAAGATAATAGTTAAATTCAAACTATAAAAGGGATATTCCAAAATTGATTGGGGCGATCCAATCAATTAACCTCGACTTGTGTGGTCCACATAGTTGGGTTAAATAGTGTTTAATATAAATTATAATCATTTAGCCTTTAATAGGAAGAACATAGCTTTCTGATAAATTAAGTAAATAACGCATAAATATCCCACGGCCAGCATAAACCAAAAAGTAACCAATCCAAAACAAATTAATTCAATTTATTAGCAAATAAATATAATATTGGCTGTAAAATAAAGACTGACCCGGAGCAACTTATGTTAATAAAAACGTTACAAATGTTGCCTCTACAGCTTCCAATGGTTTAACTGTCATTTTCTTATTATCTCTGAATGAACGTTACAACGGCCTTGGGCCTGCTAATCCAGTATCGACTGATCAATTCATTAACCGTCGTTTTCCAAACACACAGATGTTTACAAATCTGAAGTTGCCAAAAAGATATGCCGCAAATAAAGTATCTTTACCCAAGGAACGGTGAGCCAACGGCAGGTAGAAATTGTATTTGAATGAACAGTCCACTCGCAGAAATGCTGTTTTCAATGGTGTTCTACTACACAAGAAATTAGTCGTTTGCTGATTTACATAAAAACGTTTATGGTCTTATTTATTTCATCGATAATATGTAACTGGCTGATCGAAAGTGTTCGATTTTCAATGAGACCATTGTATTTTGCTCGTAAATAACACTCTCGTTCGGTTTAATGAAAAGCCTGTAAAGTGTGTGGGCTGGAAATTGTTTCCATGAATTTGAATAGTTTTTAAACGGTAAAACAAGACAATACCTTTTCGGTTGGCGTGATTTTTATGATGAAAATAGTGTGACAGGTTCAGGTGAACATGTTTTACTGTTATAGTTCTATAGTTTACTGCCAAGACGATTCGCAAACTATTTTAAAAGACGTAAAATGCTTTTCTTCTTATGAATCGGAATATTTGGTTATTTGATTTTTGAATGTTGATTTTATGCGCTGTACCTCTTCGAATAATGCTGTTCCAAATATTTTAATTCAATTCTTTTACGAAAGTGTGTCTTTATTACTGTTTAATTGAAGATATTTTTTCGCAAAATTGCCCTAAACAAAACTGCGGTATTTTCATAATGGCGTTTGAACTTTTTCACATTTACCGACAACTGTTTACATAATAACATCCATCCCATCATAAGACCAAAACATATTCATATAATTTATGCAGCCACGCTTTCTAGAAATCATATCATACTCGAATTTTGTGGTTGTCCGAAATTACAGACACGTCGAAAAGAATATAAATAAGTTTCTGTCTCTGACAAAAAGAAGCAAATGAATTATAAGACAAACAAGCGGCATCTTTGATCTTTTGCATTTTCGATTATTTATTAGTTTGCTTATATTTCAAATTGTTCTATTGTTTGAAAAATGGAATGAGATTTTAATTTATTTGATTTTTAAAAATTAATAATAAAGACTAAAAACGTATTTTTAATTTAAAAAATTTACGTTTTATAAAATTGAAATGAATAAAAAAATAGAAACTGAAAAAAGTTACTATACGATACGCATGAAAACACCAAAAGAACTCGCATAACAAGGGTTTCAAATGTAAAAGGACCCCAAAACTATTTTACACGACAAAACAACCCCTATAAAAACATAATGCAAATTCCACTGCAATTAAGGGCATAACGCACGATATACTATTAAAACATCGCATAAATTATATAGACGACCTGTTTGGGTACTTCCTTAAAGCGACAATCGCTCTGTATCCAAGCCACGACCAAATATTTATGCTCCTACAGCTGCCGTCTTGTTTGTGCCTTGGTTATTCAAAAAAAAAAAATTAACATCCTGGTAAAGTCGCCACATTCACTGCACGAGCAATGATTTTCCAGCCGTCCAACATTGAAAGGTGGCGATTGCCCGACCAGGCAGGTGGTAGATTCTGTTCAGGTGCATAAACTTGTTGCTGCCTGTTTGTGCCAGTATCGCTCACTTCTCAGTGATTTCAGCATCACCATGTTTGTCCATGCAGGGTCTTTGCGGTAATAAAACCTTTTTAGTATTAATTTAACGATAGTTAGGACCCTCAGAGCATTCAAAGACAAAAAGAAGTGTGACAATGTCGTTTGGAATAATCTGTATACACATGTCTTAATGTAACTAAATTTAGATTTCACAGTAAACAGATAAGAAAAGACAAACAATTTTAGAGGTTAGTTGAAGGTTAAGACAATTATAACAGAAAAATAGACATCTTTGGAAGTTTTGTACAAAAAGACGACTGAAATCGAGAGGAGTTCGCGGAAAATAAGGTCCCACCAATTCTGACGACTGAAACCATATACAACGATGTGGCTTAAAAGATGCCGCCACCGATTAAAATGCGGCGTATTCCCAAGATCTGTCAAAATTATATACAAATTAGTCGTTTAACGGATCTCATGTGTGGAGAGGTACAAGAATATATTCATTTGATACACGTATTATAATGTAATCCAATAGAGTTCAAAAAGTTTGACATCTATTGAGATGTGCCGAATGAATTATGGCCATACCTTTCTCATATGTCGAGTGCCGACTGCCGACTGCCGACTGACTTCCAGAATTAATAAAAATTGATTTAAAGGTTATTTCGCTTAATTATTCAGCGCTTATGCACATCAAAGAGCTGACCAGCCGCGATGGGAAACTACAATTATATGATGAACACAGATCCAATTAACTTTATGCAGAACAAAGAACGAGAGGATCCCATTTTTACACAGCAAATCGAGCTGGCTGCGAATTCAAGGAGACTCAACGTTCCTCGATTTTCCATTTTCCCATGGCATGAGCCTGTGACTTCTTGACGTCGTTTGGCCAGTCGCACATATTCGCACAACAAAGCCTGAGTATGAGTTTCAACCAACAGCACTGGTGCCATTCCCATACGAGCATATTATGAGAAACTGATATACTCGCGCTTATGTGAAATCGGCGTAGACAGGTTCTTTGAAAACAATAAAAACAAAGAGGCCCTTTTGCACCGCCAAATCCACGCACAAAGAACTTTTGACCGGTGATCGAATACACGCTGCACGAGTACGTTATGCGTTCACATATGTGGAACAAACAGGGATTCTCAGGTATGAGTCATGGAGACTCGCGTTCATACCTGTCTGAACATGATACAGCATGCTGCGACTATGTTTCGTGCACATTTTATGGACAGCCGAGCGACATCGATTTTATGTTGCGCAAGCAATAGCAATTATGCATTGGTATGTTGGAGCGACGCGACATGGCGTACGTGTGCATCGTAACAAAATGAATTATTCAATTCTGGTGGCCCGTGGCATCTTAGAACTTACAAGACGGTGTGATGTGCGATATACCGTTGAAAATAAAGAATAGAAAATCAACAATCGATAAAAATATGCCTGAAAGAAATGGATATCGAACGAATTGGGAATATTGGAAAAGTGTATTTGTAGAAGTTCTATGGGAACGGATCTTATTCTGCCGTTATGTAATGACAATGGATCTGATCTAATTTTCTCTCCAAGCCAAAACCTAATAAATTATAGGTCAAACACATTTTTTCCATGAATTTCAGAGCTTTGCAGCGATCAACGTCAGCCGAGGTCTTTTATGATCATTTTGCTGTAAGAAAACATATCTGACACAAACCGATGTCAAGGTGATACATTCAAATAAATTCCATTTCTGATCAAATTATTATTGGTCCTGCATAAAAAAATTTGTAAATGTATTTATGTGTTCCAACAAAATTCCGAATTGCACAATTCCATCAAATCCATTGCATCATTTCAACGACTCCAATAAGACCTCTGACGTGTTGTCCGCCCATTTGTATTCTTGCCGAAGCGTTGCGGCGTACGACCGCGCATATAAATATCGCACAAGTATGTTCAGTCTTTAGCCTTTCCTTACGCAGATTGACTCAGGTTGACATCACTTGAGAGAGATGGCCATCTTGCTGGTTTATTATTTCACATTAATTCGGCGGCCATTAATTAAAACTTCGTCGCAAGTTCCATGGAAACCCTTTTTCCCTGGGTCGTATCTCAAAATTTATTGAGGCGAATTATGGCGCCCTAATTATGTCGTCGCGCTTCAACGCTCCACTAAGATCATCTGCGGATGCCATTTTTCTGCCACTCACTTGTCTTGTTGTTTGGTTTCCACGCCATAAACAAGCCAAACATTATGTAAACATGAAGCGTTGATTCAATTCAAGAAATTTTGGGCATTTGCGTGAATCGTCATGATTATTAACTGCCTGTACAATTGCGTTGAGGAATTCACTTCTAAAAGTGATACTGGTGGCCGCAGTGCGCGGCATTCAGGAATTTTTATACAAATGAGAAAATAAAATCTTTAAATTAAACATAAGAACACTTTCCGCTGCCACAATTCATACAAGAAAATGCGTGGATATCGTGGAAGTTTCGTTTGTTAAGGGTCATGGACGAGTTCCCACAATTATATTATTGTTTGGTTGTTGCCGTTGACTTGTCGAGACGACGAAAACAATCAAGAAAACGAAGACACATTTTTACCACATTCCAGTGCATATTTTAATGATCATTTTGCTGATGATCTTGGCGACGTCATACAGAATTTATGTGTTTTTGTATTTATTTATAAGTTTAGTTTAATTGCATTTCTTGGATAACTTTATGGTCAATATATTTAGTAGAAATGATGCAAGTCACTTGAAAGTGATACTTAAATGCAGGCCAATGACTTCTCAAGTCATAATACTTCTAGGTATTGACCGTAAATTCAATTCAATTGAGAAATAGTCAAATAATTTATTTCAAAAGGAGTCGTAACAAAATTCTGTAAATGTCTATTTTAAGATTTATTTAATTAGGTGATGGTCAGAGCAACGCTTTGTTGTGATGTACAAGTTCGACGGTATACTAATAATGTTCCAAAATGAATCATAATATGAGCTTTCTTTCTGTATACCAAATTCAGTCGCATATATTACGAATACATCAATTGAGATGAGTCATTATGGCTAGTAAAAGCATAAGTTATTGTGCAGTCTAACCGATGAAAAGATTAAATAAAAATGAGGTGACGCACAATCACAACAGAAACTCGCCTAAAGGGGTCGTTCAGATATGAATTCGGTGAAGTCAGACTGGTAGGTACAAAGGAACATTGAAGCAACTTGTTGAATGAGCCGCTGCACGTATTTGGACGTTGCCCGGTGCAGTAGTTGCAGCCTGAGGCATTTAATGTTGTAATTAGAAGCGACGTAAATGCACTGTTGTGGCGCGGGGTCTTAGAAGTACATCACTTTTTAATTGGTTTTTGACGGTGAGTGTAAGTTATGTATTTTGGTCAATCATGACGGAATTTTGACAAAAGGTTGTTTATCTTGAGACTTGAACGTTGGCATATATTGTTTCGCTAGCATACTTGTCTGCCATTCAATAAAATATAACGTCGCTATTGTTTGGGTCGGTGTGTCAGTCAGTCAGTCAGTCTGCTCAAACGACAGAGTCTTTGTCATATAAAGATTTCATCATTTTCGTCTAATTCAATGCGCATGACTTTCCTTCGTTTTAATTATTTCATTCAATATTAATGGGTGTGCGAGTCCTCTTTTATGTAATTGTTTGTTTTGTTGTTGTTCGTTTCACTTAATTACACGTGTTTATTAAATATTAATACTGTGAGTTTTATGAGTGAATTGTTGTTTTTTAGCTAGAAGATTGCTCGAAACAACAATGCATATTGTTTTATAATTAATTGAATAAACTAAGGCCGCACATGCGGATTACATTCTTTATTTATTTTCAAGGTCAAGTTGCATTTCATACCAAATCGGTTGAAAATTCAACATATTTAAATGTATCAC